>BMAO01013827.1:0-18785 GCA_019973975.1 Trichonephila clavata
GTTCCTGATACGATGAAGTATTTTTTTTGGGGGGGGGAATAATGTTTATATTTGGTAAAAAAAGGACAAAACGTATTTTCGGAGCTCACATCGCATTACATTTTCTTCTAGAAGCCTTCTGAAGCATTTTTGTTTATTTTAAAACCCACATAAATATGTTGAATAAAAATATTTTTGAGCATTATTAAGAACTAAAATGCTATTTAAAGCTGGGAAAAGACGCGTAGTTGAAATTAACCTTAGTGATCCCGCGGGAGCACAGGAGTCCCAATCCATTTTTTTTAACTATATTTATTGTACACTATAAAATCGTAAACCTAGTGTATAATTTGATTAAGAGAAAATATACTTATCAATTTTTAAGGACTTTTTAACTACGTACATTTCTTTTCGTGGCTTCTTTTAAAATCTTTTTTTTAAAAAATCATACATTTCCTATAGCGTTTTAATGATTGCATTACAATTTCTTCCTTTAAGAACTTCGATCATAATTGAATTATTTCTTTCTGAGCAGAATTACGAAACTATTATAAAGAAGGAAAATTGCAATATTTTTTTAAAAATTACTTAATAAGTGTGGCATTTTGTAATTAGTTTCTTTTATTTGCTAAATTATTTTCAAATACTGAAAACAATTAACGTGAATAGCTTTAATTACAGACAGATTCCTGAAAAAATAATAATCCTTCAGAAAATGTTTTTCGTTGTAGATTCAATTTTGATATAAAAAAAATTAAACCTTTTAAGGCGACACAGTAACCTGTAAAAAAATGCTTACTTATGTATTTATGTAAAAATGTTTTTTTTTATTTGTGTCATTTATAAATAGATTTGTAGTACAAATGTCAAAAAAAAAAATAATATTTTTTAACAAAAAATATTTCAAATTTCCTTTTTTTTAAAAATTATTTTAGTGTTTTGAATTTAATATTTAATGAGTAAATATTTTCAATGCTATAAGAAATTTTAATATTAGAGAACAATTTTTTACTGATATTCTTAGAAGTGTTTCGTAGAATTTTGTGCTTGGGATTAGTATTACGATTGTTAATTTTATTTTTATAGTTTTTTTTTTTTGCCGGTTACTATAAAAAACTGTAAAAAAAAAACAATTTTATCTATTTTTGACAGTTTTTTAGAAAATAACTATTTGCATAAATTCGTATTTTATGCACAGAGTTATCAACAATATTCTGCAAAACAAACATAAAAAGTTTTAAATTTTATATGGAATACAAAAAAGCCTAGCGTGTTACATACACGATAATTGCGAAAAATAAAAACTGAGAAAAAGCCATTTAAAATTTTAAAGGTAAGTAAAATAAAATGAGGAGTTAAATGCAGATATCACTTTTTACTTTACGCTTTCATTACGACATATTGTTAAAAGAAGTTAAACAACTGGCTTAATAACGTAGCTTGAAATACGGAATGAAATTCCAAACACAAATTTAAAAAAGTTGCACAATTAAAATGAAGAAATAAAAAATTTGCTATTTCGGACATTTTTAGGGTAATGTGTCCTTTTAATTTTTTTCTACGATATAAATTGAAATAAAATGTTACAGTTGCTTTGAAAACATGTAGTTTATCTAATACTAAATATTTTAATTAAATTGGAAAAGTAGAAATTTATTTAGGGATCCAATAATGTTTATTTGGAGCTCATTCATTGTTTTTAGTATTTTTCACGTTACCGTTATTTCACAAAAAATGTTTTACATATATTTTAAACACCTTTTTGTTAGGTTACACACATTTGCTACTATTCTACCTTTTAAGAGACAGGCGATTTAAACACATGCATTTTACATGTAATACGAATTTCATTGACGTAAATATAATTTGAAAGTCCACTGGTTTAATTAAACCAATTTTTAACGAACACTCTTCCACCAGAGAATGAATGTGTAAGACTTCAATAGGTCAGCGACCACCTCAATTATCCTCGCGATAGGATTAGAAATGTTAAAAGTATGCTTGTGCTGGCATGAAGTTAATTCAACACTTTACTTATTTAATTAAAATTGCCTACAGATTGAATCTCCGCTACTTTCGAGATTGTATTATTCATTTCCCCTACATTTTAAATTAACTTTACACTCTCAAATAACTAAAAAAAAATAAATTTCGTAGGCATAACAATTTTTTTTTAATTTTTTTTTTTCTTTTGTACCTTGTTTAATATTTATAAGATTTTATTCCACTTCTTATTGCTTTTTACTCAGTTTTTTTTACAAAATGCATTATTATGCAAATAATATACATCTAAAAAGCAAAAAGGATCAAATAATCATTTTTTCTATAAAATAATTTTTCTCTCTTTTATGTGGGTGTTTAGTAATAAAATTAATCTTTTTTAGTTGCAGCCTTAGCTCTCCAAATTTAACTTGCCAAAATAAATTAAATAATCCTTTAAATAAAATGACTAAACAAGAGAGAATAAATTAGATGCTGCCGTTATTTCAATAAAAATAAACTGGTTTATCATGGGCATAATTTTACACGTAAGCCTATCACATTTATTTATATACTCCTTAATTTTCATTGTGGTTTTCAGAAAAAAAAATTACTTGAACATGACGTGCGTTATTCTAATAGAATGTCCAGTATATTATAACTTTCTTAAGAATTTCTCCTTATTAAATAAAAAAACTTTTAAAATATCCAAATGTATTAATTAGTAATATTTGAACAATATGATAAATGTCACTTAAGCACAATACATAGATTCCAAACCAGCTTATTTTACTTGGAATGATTAAAAATAAACTTCAAGTATTACAATAAATAAATAAACTTAACATCGCCTTAGTTTTTAAAATAGTCTCCCTCCCCCAAAAAATGTCATTCTAAATAGTATCATTCTTTGAAATATATTTAATAAAAAAAACCCTTACATATATATAAATACATGGTAAATGGTAATGATTTCTTTAACGATGATCATTTATTAGTTTATTGATATAATATTGATGGCATTAGCGAGGCAGTCTTTTGTTGATAGAAATACGTTTTATTTTACATCTAGACACACAGAAACCAAGTTATGGACACCACAATTAGGAATATGTTATACGAAATATGGACATGGGAAACACAAACCAGATTCACGTGAGTTACAGTATGACGTAGACAAAAAAGAGGTTTTCCAGAATCTGGGAGTTTTTATATGAAACTGTATAGTGTAAATATGTGTGCGTTATACCATCAAACTAGTTTAACTCCACTTTAAGGCCCTATGTCCAAGCGAGCACTTTGCTTAGTTATAAATTTTTATCTTATAAATATTTAATTTGTTTAAAAACGTTGGTATTTTATTATTTTTTTATCTTCACCATTGATATTTCAAAATATATATTTATATATGTATATGTATATACTGTATATACTTATATATGTATATACTGTATATACTTATATATGTATATACTGTATATACTTATATATGTATATGTATATGTATATACTGTTATATATGTATATGTATATACTGTTCAAATTAACTCGGACCAATGAAAAAAGTAGTTTTTTATGAAACCTTAGACTTTTATCGTTACATACCTTAAATAGACTGAAAAATCTGTTTATTAATATGAAGTATGTCTTCCTTTACCAGAAATGACTTTTTGAACATGACTTAGCATTCACTCTACTACAGTAGCACATATGTTCTTGCTTTGATCATCATGAAAACACACTAATACAGCCATTTTTATCATTTGCTGTATTGCCATGCAATTCATCTTAGAAAAAAGATTCTTGTGAATATGACCAAAGTTTTAAATAGAATTTTAGCCCGAAGAATTTCAAGGCTTATTGAGCACTTATTTTATTTTTCGCGTAAAAGCATGGGGCAATTTCGAATTGTGACAAAAGGCCAAGTCATGTTGAAATATTCCATCAACTGTTTGCATAAAATGAACAATACTGCATCATAATATTTGTATATTTTTAACAGAATTCATCATGTCTTTAAAAGGAATTAAACTTCTAGTGCTATTTGTTGTGAAAAAAGTCCCAAACATCTGTTTAGAAAGGAGTTTTACAGTCGGTTGGGTATGATCTGGTAACGAAGCGTTTCAACTTCACTTCATCAAACTAAACTTGGTTTGTATCCTTGCACAAATGAATGTTCCATCACTAAAAATCTTCATCTTCCAGTCATTAACAGTCCATGGTCAGTATTTTAAACACATGCTAAAAGACACCCAAGCTTTTATTCATAATTTTCTGAGTTAGAAATAGTTTTTTTCCTCCGTCTTGTTGCTTAATGGACACCTTCCAAGAGCATTTTCCGTGCAGGTGAAGTAATCATTTCGACACTAATATCCAATAAATCTCTTTAAAGGCTTATGCTTGTCTTTCTTGGATTTATTTTGCTACATCTTATTACAATTTTATCAATTTTTGAAATAATTTTCCATTTGCTCCCCAATTTTTCTTTTCTTTTTGGAGATGATAATCCAGAATTTTGAAATGTTTTTAAAACGCTTATATAATTCGATCATATCAACTGCCATAGTTATACCTCATACATTTATACAAGTGTGTTCATTGAGAACGATTTAATTTATAACTGTTCCTCGGAGTAATATCCATCTTTGAAGAAGTAAAACTAACACGTTTTTTTACAGAACGCAAAATTGAAATTACCAGCTGCCCCATTGAAAGGCTTACATCTGAGCTCATGATTATAGTCAAAAATTAATAAATTATAGTCAAATTCTATATGTCACACTACCTAAGGGCAGATATAATAGGTTTGAGGTGGCCCCCCCTCACTTGTAATCACACATCAACTCAAACAAGAAAAATATGTTTGTCTTAATTAATTTAAACATAATAGTATATATATATATATATATCTTAAATTTTATAAAGAGAAATAACGATTTAGTCACAGATAATGATGTTAAGCAAAATAATTTTAAGCTATTCTGCAATAATTGCTTGGAATACAACTATCCTAGTAACTTCCATTTTTAAATATATTTCTAAAATATCTCTCTAATTCCCTTTTTCAAAGTTTAAGTATTATTCTTTGTTTTTTTTCTCCTTCTGTTTTTTATTATTTTCAATTTGTTTTTTTGTTTTTTGCTTAGTTTAACAACTACAAAAAAAACTATCCAGGTGGCGCCACTAATTTTTACATCTGGTTTTACCAATCTAACAAGTCATTTTTAACGATCATTTAGTGTATGGTTCTTGTACGTACAGTTTTTTCCCGCTCTCTGGTTATATGCATTTTTTCATGTAAGTTTTTGCTTCATTATTCCTTTTAAAAATTATTTTTATTTGTATTTTGTTAGGATTCATTTCCTTTCATATTTTCTATTATTTTAATTTTATTTTTCTTTTGGTTGCAAATTACACGTGGTTGGTTTTAGGCCTAACTTTTCAATATTTGTATGTTTTCCTGTTATGTATAAAATTTCTGCTGAACAGGGGAAGGTGGATCCATAAAATATATTTAACCCTAATTTGCTGGTCCTAATTCAGCAACAGCTTTAGAAATCATAACAGATCTTCATTTTAGTTTTTGACTCTTCTGGCTTCTTACATTTTAAAGTTCTAATTCTGTTCTATGTTATACATACGCTTAATTAATTCTTCTATAATAGACTCTTCCATCATTTTATAGTATGTTTCTTTAAATCTGGTTTGGATCTTCTGGCTTTGTTAGTGATATTATTTTGTATTATCAATTTTATTATGCCATGTATTTCTTTCATTTTATGTTACTATATATATATATATATTAACATAAAATGAAAGAAGTACATGCATAATAAAATTGATAATTCAAAATTATATCACTATTAAAGCTAGAAGATTTAAACCAGATTTCAAGAAACTCAACTTTTAAAATGATGGAAAAGTCTATTGTAGAAGAATTAACTAAGCGTATGCATAACATGGAACAGAAATAGAACTTTAAAATGTAAGAAGCCAAAAGAGTAAATAGACTAAAATGAAGACCTGTTATGATTTCTAAAGCTGTCTCTGAATTAGGACCAGCAAAATTAGGGTTAAATATATTTTATGGATCCTACCTTCCCCTGTTCAGCAGAAATTTTATATATAACAGGAAAACATACCAATATTGAAAAGTTAGGCCTAAAACCAACCACGTGTAATTTGCAACCAAAAGAAAAATAAAATAAAAATAATAGAAAATATGAAAGGAAATGAATCCTAACAAAATACAAATAAAAATAATTTTGAAAAGGAATAATGAAGCAAAAACTTACATGAAAAAATGCAAATAACCGGAGAGCGGGAAAGAATATATATATATATATATATATATCATAGTTAAACTTCTCTAGAAATTTCTTGCTTTCCCTATGGCCCAGAGTATTGGCATTCCGGTGAAGGTTGGCTGGCCGAGAAACATTGTTTAAACCTGCAACCCTGGTTCCTAATTCCTAAGGCCAGGAGTTTGCTCTAGTATTTCTGTGGCTAAATCTATTCTATCATGACTATAGTTATCTTAGGAATACAAATATTTTATGTATATTTTTGTAATGCAATATATATATATATATTTATATATATACTTAAATATATTTAAAATTCCTCACACTAATATAACCAATATATATATATATATAATATGTGTGTGTGCTTATTAAAGCTGAACTATAAAACCTCACTTGGGCTTTTGGGGACAGATAGCCTAATTTTGAACCACGGTCAAAGACGACAACTGAGCATGCACACCACTCTCCAAGCTGTCACACCAAGCCAGAAAGATAAGTTTGACCCACGGAAGATTTAGTGTATATCAACTTCTGCACGGATGATCTCCAATAGCAACCCGTGACTAACAATGAAACCGCAGTCTGACAACGCTGGTCATGAGTTCGTAATTATAATCACTTGCCTACCATGGTCACTCAATATATAGAACTAGCTAGTAAACCAGTTCTTTGCACGGATTAATTCAGAAATTAAACAATATGGATTGAAGTATAAATATGTTTTTTATGAGTTTCTTCTACGTGAATTGCAAATTAAACAAAAAGGAAAAGCTTTCTATATATCTAAACTGAACACACAAAAACCCACACTTGTTAAATTTTATGTCTGAAGGTCTAATAGTTGATAAAAAGAATTTTTTTTTAAAAAAATTATAACGCCCCGTAACTTTCTTGTGGGTGAATTTTTGACATACCTTCCTAAGCTAATCTCTGCTCCGCAAAAGCACCACGTTACTACAAATTTTGCTTAATGAACGCTTAAAATATTGTAAATAACTTATATATGTATAAGTAATACATTAATATTACTTCCTGCAGTGCTTATTTTATGTTAAAATTATAATATTGGCAAGCAACATTATAATACCGATAATACATTATAATACCGATACAATACATTATAATACCGATTCAATGGAAACAGCGAAATGTTGGTGATAGAGCTAAGTTAGTATCATTTTTGAAGACCATGGTGGCAACTTGGCAATTGAGTGAAAGGTGCAGAAGTTTATATGCTGTACCAACTTCTGGTGGGGAGCTACAATCAAGAGGATAGCATAAAAATGTTCTCTATAAAAATACCAAGTGATGCCAATTCTTATAGTGATCGGTGTTGGAGTGAAGCGAGTTCATGTATACAAGCATCCATTTATATATATATAGAAGAACCAAAGAGAGAGAGAGATAGAAATGGGGTATGTTGAGGTGCATGTGAGTAATAGAGTCTATTTGGGAATTCAGGGCACTAAAGTTCAGAAATTGAACTGGTTTACTGCAGTGCTTCTCAAACTTTCAATATTCGCGACCCAATATTCAATAATAATTTTCATCGCGCCTCCTTCATACAATAACAATGCATTGAATCGAACAATACTATTCTTTAACGGTAAAGTTACAATAAGACTGTTCTCTTAAGTGACACCGGCGTATATAAACGTCTAGCTCCGCCAAAAATTAACTTTTTGGACGTATATATACGTCTTTCCGAAGCTTTTCTGTGCAATTATATCCCTAAAATTATTCTGAATTGTTTGGAGTATAATAAAAGAACCTTGACAGTGTTTGCGAAGGAATTACTTATTTCAGAGGATTTACTCTCCCCCTTTCCCTCCAAAACTCATCACATTCTGGCGTCTACGTGGGGAATGGTGGCATTAGAGAGCAAATAGCGTAACTTTTAATCGCCAGAAGGGATTAGTTGTAAAATGTACAAATTATCAAGATAAGTGTGAATACAAGCCCCTTGGGACCACTGGTAATTAGCAAACTTGTTCTTAACTTAGTATTGTTAAACTAATTATAAAATACATCGAGCTTAGTTTTGTTAAACTAATTATAAAATGCATCGTTCAGAGTACTGATGCATTTATAAGAGTATTATATCAGTGTAAATATGTATTTTTTTAAGTCAGAATGTGTTTTGCTTGTTTACTTTCAGTAAATTTATATCTTTCAAAATCTTTTGTTTTCGACTTTTCAATATACTCGCGTCCCCCTCATAGAGTTATCACGCCCTCCCTAGGTGGTGTGCCCTACAGTTTGAGAAACGCTGGTTTACTGCTAAGAATGACATTTCACCTCCAAAAAGACATGTTCCTTTATAATATCGTACCTCGTCTTTAAACTACAATTGCGGAAATCTATGTCTAAAAAAACCAACCCTGAAAATCCTGAATGATGTACATTAAATGAGATAAAGTAAGTGAAAAAGTACATGAATTACTATGAACAACTTTAATGATAATGATGGTGTCGTGTCCATGAGAAATTAGATTGCACCATGTTCACGGATGACATGTTTTGCCAGATCTTCATAGAGGTTTATATCTGTGGGGAAAAACACTCCGATGTCATGTAGAGAGAAAAGAATGGCATTGAAGCAATCAAGAGAACGTGTATTTAATAGAAAGCGCACCCTCAAGTTTAGAATAGAGGAAGGCCTCAATTGATTTACCTTTGGATGGTAGAAGATAAGTAAAATTCCTTCCATAGATTAACAGGTAGAAGCCAAGCCCCTCGAGGCAATGACACCACCCTGTCACGTGATGAATTTGAACTCAAAAACTTTAAACAAAATAATCACATTGTGATAATGGCGATAACTATCAATATTTCGTACATTTTACTCTGTTTATTTAGTATATTTTTAAATACTAACACAACATACTAAACTGTATTATTTTCATTTAATTTTTGTCATATTGTACTCAGAATCAGTAGGAGATCATAATCTTTAACTTGACCTAAATCTATAATTGTGGGCCAATAACTTATGTGAATGAAAGGTACCTAGGTATAATATACCTGTTTAACATTTAAATTGTATTACAATAATAAACGACAGGGTAATACATTACTTTTGAATATTTTTATCATATCATCCTTCCCTATCTTCCTTTAGATATTCAAGTATCCAGACTATGACCGATATAAATGGCTAGTTTTTTTATGAAATTTTGGGCACAAAATCTGTTTTATATAGTATACACACATAAGAGACAACCATAAAAAGATTGAAAATTCTTAAATTAAAATTTTTTTTCGTATATTGTACCATGTCCACTTAAGGAGTGGTATTGCTAAATAATGCCTAAAATTAATAGCCAACCAAGTTAATAAAATGAAATGGAAGAATTTATACACAAATTTGAAGAAGACAAATAGAATTATTTATGTGCATACTAGACCAGAATAAAAAAATAATAATTTGTTTTCTTCTTTCCTTTACATTTATTGATTTAAAAATTTATTTTCTTCTGGATTTGAAAATAAATCAGAACTTATGCTTTTACTGAAAAAGTCTCACATATAGAATTTTAATGTATGTGTTTCTTTTTCTTTTCTTCCTACATTAAAACGTATATTCCCTACATTCACTGTAAATATTATTTTATACGAATTTTTAAACTAATTGAACCTTTTCAAATCTTACAAAAAATGTGGAGAAATTTACTTTAAAAAAGAAATGTACATACAAATTGCCCATTTTAATATATGAATGATATTCTGAATAAGAATTTCATATAATATAAAGAAAAATAGTAGAAATGCACCCCTAGAAACTTTTAAAGCTTCTTTTCATAGTTGTTTTCAATAAATTTTTACGAATATGTATCGGTATTCATACTTATTCATTAAAATACGTATTTTTCATTCATTTCGGATTATTTTCAAAAAGGGAGGCCAAACCCCAATAATAAATCTAACTAAGTAACCAATAATAAATCTAATACTTTTATGTAAATATTTATAAATGTAAATATTTTTACATGAAATAAAAGAATATTCTCTTGGGGACATAGTACCTTTAACCCATCAATTTATCGATTTTTCAAAAATATTTTTAAAAAATAATTTGAACTGTTTGGAGCATTTTAAAACAAACCGCGTCAAAATCCGATAATTATTACGCTCAGTACAGGAAAAAATGTAAATGTCTAAAGAGACTTTGCTCTTTAAATGGAATGTAAACAAACCGCTATTCCGTTAGTTTCGGTTTTGACCTGTAATATAAAACTGCATTTTTTTTCTTAAATTTTCAATTTTATTTATAATTGTATTTTGATTGGAGAAGCATATCTACAACTCAACACATTTCGAATTCAAGCAGATGTTTATTTACATTTGTATTTCTACTGCGTTGTTTTTTGCTTGCTAAGTCTGCCTTCCTTGATAATAGTTTTCGAAAAAGTATTGAGTAATCATTAATTTTATTTGGTAATTCATACTTGTGCATATATTAATATGAGTAGTAAATCCGCTAGAAGATCTACGGATTATAGAAGAAAGAAAAGGCATTTTTGTGGGAATCAACATTCTAAAAACGAAACGTTAGAACCGGTAGGCATCGATGTGTCATCAGCTTCATCTAAGAAACTGTGTTTGGATAGCGTTCCTATCAAAGCAACTCCAGTGAAAGTAAGGGTTATCGATTGATAAATCTAGACATTCTTTTAGAAGAATTATCAAAATATTTAATATGCTTTTACTGTGGCTCAAAAGCAGTTTTGAAAGAAAAGGTTCTGTTTGGACTAGTATCAGAATTTTACATTGATTGTGATTCATGTGCTATGCAATCAACTTTTAAAAGTTCACCAGTGTTTGAGTCAAGTAACCACGACTATGAAATAAACACTCGCATTACATATGCTATGCGTACACTAGGGTTGGTCTACGTGGAATTAAAACCTTTTGTTCGGTGATGGATTTGCCTCCACCGGTTTCACAAAAGTCCTATGATAGGATTTTGAATAATATAAAATCTGCTGGTTCCATTGTAGCTGTTTCTTCAATGAACAAAGCTGCAAAAGAAGAGATTGCAGCATCCAAAACAAATGAAATATGTGTTAGTGGTGATGGAACTTGGAAAACTCGGGGTCATACATCTCGCATTGGTGTCTGCAGCATTATTGGTGATATTACAGGAAAAGTTATTGATGTCGAAGTTTTATCATCATATTGCAAAGGCTGTGATCAATGGAAAAGTCCGAAATGTGGAATAGCATATGAAAAATGGAAAAAAAGTCATGAACCACATTGCGTGAAAAATCATTCTGGTTCTTCTAATAAAATGGAAGTGGAAGGAATGAAGATAATTTTTAGACGTTCCGTATTGGAAAGAAATGCCAAATATGTGAAATATATTGGTGACGGTGACACTAAAACATTCCCAGAGCTGCAAAGTACGGTGTTGTACAATTTAGAAAAAATTGAATGTGTTGGTCATATACAGAAGCGGATGGGTGCCAGACTTCGTAAGTTGAAACTGATGAATCGTGGCAAAAAGCTATCAGATGGCAAAAGTATAAGTGGGAAAAATCGCCTGACAGATAAAATAATAGATAAATTCACTACTTACTATGGAAATGCTATACGTGAGAACTGCAGCTCCGCAGATGATATGCGTAAACCCATTTGGGCCATTTATTGCCATTACCGCTCTACAGATGAAGAACCAATGCATTACTTCTGCCCAGTTGGTGCGTCCTCATGGTGTGGTTATCAAAAGGCGAAATACTCCGAAAATGAATCATACAAACATAACAGCAATGTGCCAACCTCTGTTATGGATGCAATAAAACCAATATTTGCAGAATTATCCTCACCTAAGTTATTGAAAAAATGTTTAGGGGAAAAGACTCAGAATTCAAATGAATCTTTCAACTCTACGGTTTGGAAATACTGCCCGAAAACATCAGGATCTTCTAAGAGAATAGTTGATATTGCAGTGAATGAGGCAGTTGTAATGTATAATGATGGAATGGCTGGTCGCTTGGATATTATGAAACATCTGGGTTGTAAAGTAGGGCATTTTTCTGTCACTTATGCTTTTCAGTGTGATAAAGCTCGAATAAAAGAAGCCGAAATAAAGTCTAGATCTTCAACATTAGATGCTCGTAGGGCTTTGAGAATGCGAAAAAAAAGCCATGCATGAGCATTTTGTTGAAATAGAAGGTGTAACATATGAGGCGGGTGCATTTTAAGTATTCAAAAATTGTATTTTGTGGTACAAAATTATAATGCAATGTTTAAACGTGATTTTCTCAGTTTGTAATTTTCACACTTTCCCGCAAGATTAAAAAAAAGTTTTGATTGTAGAGTTCTAAAATTTTATGTGGTTATTGTTCTTATCATTTATGATTCTGTGAACCTCAGTTTTGTTAATACGGTGAATAGATTTTATTTTATAACATGATAGATGGAAAAAAAATTACTAATTATAAATTTTATGATATCTAAATTTTTTAATTTTTTTAAATGTGGTAGAAATTTAAAATTTGAGGTTTACAGAATTAAGGCATTATTTAGCTTTAATTTGGTACATAAATGAAGGTTCTACTGTACATCTTTCAAAAGTTATCTTGCGGGTAACAGAAGGTAAGTAATTTTTATTTTTAAATTTTTGTGTGCATATTTTGTGCTGTTAAAAAAAATGTATTAATTTAAAAGCAAAAATTGATTAAGTATTTTAAACTTTGAACTGTTTTGAACAATTTGTAAAAAAAATCATAAAAATATGCAAAATTTATTGATTTATGTTGAATCGAAGAAGTATGTCAAAATGTACAATTTTTGGTTTCGAAAGTACAATGTCCCCTTAAGAAAATTTCTGAAATAATGAACAATTTTCTTGAAACAGCAAAGAAAGCCCTGAAACTAATTTATGTAAATATAAAAAAAAAGATATTCAAGTTTCAGTATTTGCAATAGCAATCAAAATATTTATTATTGCTTACGTATGATTTGAATTTTCTTCTTGCATTATTAGCCTTGTTTGAATTTACTTTTATATAGAAATATTAATTTTTCTTTTTAAAAGCAATTATGAAAAATTTAGAACATTAAATTTTTTTTAAGGAGATTCATTTTGATTAATTTTAACACAACTCCTTCCATCAATTAATTTTAACTTTCAGTTAAATTAATTCAAAGCAAATTCAAGAATAAAATAACGCTGAAGAATAAATATTACTGTAAAATATTACGTTTACTTAAACAAGTTTTCAGAATTATAATTATAAAAATATGAGTACGAAATAAAGTTATATTAATTGGAAAAGTTTAAAAAATACATTATAATAATATGTATTCTTACTAAACTGAATCATTAGATAAATTAATTAAAATATTTCAGTTAAAATTAGATTTTTTGTAAAATTAATTATTATTTATAATTTTTTCTTTGATTATTTTTCTTGTTATAAGTGATTGTATTTTAAAAGAACACACATTTCAAATGTGATAAAACAGAAGTATACACATGCGAGTAGCTTCCAATATTATTTTCTTTTTATTGAATATTTCATTACAACAAAGATGCAAATAAATAGAAGGAAGAAATGCATATATGACAACAGCATAGCTGTTCGCAATTATTAAGGTAAATTTTATATCTACCAAATAACTTCATACAATATGAGTAACATTAAATCTCTTTGTATATAAATGTTCAATAATTTCTGATACACAGCTACCTTTTTTAAACATTTATTGATGAACCAGTGTAGAAATAATATTAATAATAATAAATGATTTCAAAAGCTGGTTAGGAATGCTTAGGCTTGTCCTGCGTGTAATATGCAGCAAATAGAAATGTTAAACTGTACGAAATTTCCAAAAATAAAATTTTAAGAATGATTGCATATGCAAATATATATACTAGAAATGCTGATATTCATAGATCACTCAAAATTCCAACTTTCAAAAAATTATATTAAAAAACCTGCTATTAAAATTTTTTGATTCTTTACAACATAAAAATAATGTTAATGTTATTATCTTGGAAAACTATGAACCACCCGATAATACCAAAGGAGAATTCTCCTTGACTCATACAACCCCCCGTACTGCTAAATTTCTTCATTTGTTGGTGGCAAATGATTTTCTAAAATACTAATTTTCTTCCTTTAAACTTTATTTTTAATAACGTGTTCCTAAAATCTTCATTTCTACTCTGCACTCACACAGGCAAGATTTTCAATCTTAATTTTTCACAACTTCAGGACAGCCAGTCATGAGCCATCTCACTTTACCCTCTTTACCAATAGCAAAGCAGGCACTTAGCAACTTCAGGACTCACTTTCCTTTACTTTGACTCCATCTGCAAGCACCACTTAGCCACTTATTTTCCCACGTTCGTTCTACCAATCCAGAGTTACTTCCTATCCACTCAGGACTGCTTCTTTCCCCAGGGCACCAATAGACTATGCGAAATGGATTGGAAAGAGACTATGTGAAATGTGTGTCCACATAGATCAAACTATGTGAAACGCCCAGATAAATTAAGCGAAGTTAGAAAAGCAAAATTTGACCATTATAAAAGTTGAGCAAGACGTTCATTGCTAGATATTTAACCAATATGGATATTAAATGAGATACTGGGTTTTTCGAATTACCTGATATTATACAGTAAAATACGTTTAACGTGAAAACGCATAAGACGAAATAACTGTTAACACAAAGTAATACAATGGTCACCGCAAGCTACCATGTATTTTTATTAATTTATTTCTCTTAACACGGAATAAAAATGGCTTTATATTAAAAGGTATTACTTCTGGCAATGAACAAAATACGTTGCGTGGAAAACACCAGCCGGATTGGACTGCTGTAGTGTATCATTGCAGTAGATGAGGATAACATGTGCAAAACCCCAATTGTAACATTTTGGAGCTTTTTTCAAAATTCAAAAAATATCATTGACGCAGATTCGGAAGATGAAAATGAAATGAGTAATGCAGTTTCAGTTCCCACTTCATCCGAAAAGAGGAGTATCATGATAAGTAGGCGGAATTACTTAGACGCATAGTCCAATGGTGAAATGAATAACAAAATGAACACCATCGAACAATTTGATGCTAAAGAAGACTATGAAAATGAAAATATCAGATTATTTGCCAAAAACTTAATAAATTTCAAAATTCAAAAAATTTCAAAAAATTTGAAACTTTTGTATTAATTTAATTTTAATTCTTGTAAATGATTTTGCATCTTTGATTTATATTAATATTATGCATATATGCATATATATGTAAATAAAATATAATCGAATAAACTTAATTTCGTATTTCTTTTTTTTTCCAATTACGTTCAACAAGAAAAATTATTTCAGTACCCTCTGTTTCATTTTAAGCGATTTTATCTGTATCTAAATTTACAAGAATATATATATATATATATATATATATATATATATATATATATATATATATATATATATATATATATATATATATATTCAATCAAAATTTCTCTACAAGAGAGAGATGAATTAACATGATTAATACTTAAAAGAATAGCATTGCTAGATAACCAGACAACAGAATTTAAAAGGAGATATGAAAAATTGAAATAACAGAGTAAAATATAAAATAATGGATGCTACAGTATTATCAACATTGCTGACTTAGAACAGCTTGTATACAAAAAAAATTTATCTGTATAAAAGTGGGGTTGAACATGTTTTTTGGTCAGTCAACCTTCCCCCTTTCTGTTAATAATACCGAACAAAATCCAATTGGAAACAATGGATAAGATATCTAAATCCATTATGAGAAAAAGATAACTTACCTAAAAATTGCATACAGAATTGCAGAGCCCGCGCTAAATCTGAGTACAATAAACAAGTTATTGCCAGATTCTGGACCCAAATACAATTTCAAAACAATGCTATGGCTGAAAAATAACTCGTAGCAAAAGTATGAAAAGAATAGAAATAATAAAATAAGAATTTTAAACATACTACCATTATCTTAGAGACACAAATATAATTTAAAAGTTATAATAAATTTTTAAAAAAGTAATTTTATCTAAAACTATAACCGATACACAAAAATAACTCCGGCGGCTAGCTCAAATAATTTTAATTGGTGGCACATTCTAATTGAGCACAGTTACAAACACAAACAACAGGAAATAACTATACAAATACTAAGGGGTTTGCGTGGACGGACCTTGGCACATCCTTCCTTCCCTGAGGTGGTAGGCTGACTGGTTAAGTGTTCACATGGCCAGAAGAGGGCACTCTATTACCATTCGTTACACTCCCCCTCTGGTTCCTAGGTATCGTCCTCGATGAGGAACCGTCAGAGTTTACTTTCTTGGGTCTTTCCCTTTTTCTGAGAGGCATCACTGGAGTCGCTTCCTAGTCTATGCATGGACGAAAGAGCAGATGAATGATAATGTTCCAGAACCTCATGTGGGTTGTTTGGATTTGCACTTCATAAGTCGTCGGAGAGTGTTGAGTCACAACAATATAATGTCCATCTCTTTTAGACATGAGTTTAACTGTTTTCTTCTGGGCAGCATTGGCTAAGGGGTGAAAGGTTACCAGGCCTTAATCACCTGGATGATACAAGGACCAGGACGATATCTTTTATCATAGAAAGCCTTTCTCTGATCTCGTTTCTCTTCAATTCTTTCACGGATTTCAGAAAAATTCTTGCCAATCTTTTCAAATATGGGGTAATCTCTGGAACGAAATTTTAATTTTCTATGATGGCTCGAGAAAGTCGTTGGTCACATCATCTATAGTTTTCATTTCTCATCCAAACTGCAGGATTGCTCAAATAGTTTTTATTGGTGGCACATTCTAATTGAGCACAGTTACAAACACAAAAAACAGGAAATAACTATACAAATACTAAGGGGTTTGAGCGGACGGACCGTGGCACATCCTTCCTTCCCCGAGGTGGTAGGCTGACTGATTAAGTGTCCACATGGCCAGAAGAGGGCGCTTTATTACCATTCGTTACAAAACTAGAAAACAGGGGTATTTAAAACTATCTAGGAAGGATAATAAATCTATAATATTAACCTGTTAAAACTATGGAAATTTAATCCTTACTATTTAGAATATCTTTATTTAAATATGTATTAATAAAATTAATTGGGTTGTTTTGAATTAAACAGTATTTAGTAAAATGTTTATAGTTTTTTTATTTTTTCTGATTTATTAGAAACTAGAAATTTATTGCATAGTGGTAACTAATAACATTATTTCTGAATACAGATACATGCTCATTACTCTCCCAATGCGGTACTTTAATAATAATGAAATTAAAGTCTTCACGTTTATCATAAATATTAGTAACTATTTTATTATCTATTAATTTAACTTCTGTAGCAAGAAAATTTGCTTCATAATTGTTACTATTTGTCTGTATTAAATTAAGATATTGTGGATAAAAATTAATATTAGGTTTAAAGTTGTCTTGCTTGCCAAAAATGATTATATCATCTATATTACAGAAAAAGTAATATTCTAAGTTGTATTTGTCTGTATTAAAGTAAGATATTGTGGATAAAAATTAATATTAGGTTTAAAGTTGCCTTGCTTGCCAAAAATGATTATATCATCTATATTACGAAAAAAGTAATATTCTAAGTTGTCTGAAGATATTTTCAAAATAATGTAAATATAAACTAGCAAGACAGTTGATAGCTGGGCCACCTTGTGGTAGACCCTTAATCTGTTGATAATAATTACCATTATGATAAAAATAATACTCTTTTAGAACTAACCTAAGTAGAGAACCAAATCTATCATAGTTGACATTTTAAAACAAATTATATATATATATATAAATATATATATATATATATATGTGTGTGTGTGTGTGTTATATTCAACATATAATTTCTAAAGTGTATTTGGCAATTAATCTACGAGAACCAAGAATTCCTTAAAACAATTTGTAATCATTTAACAATGATTCGAATATACTGTTTAAACATATGCTGTACGTATCCACTCTACTAAACAAATATAGCATTTTAAAGATTCTAAAAACTTTGCGAATCAATATTTTGTTTTAAAAAATTTCAGTTAAAACATCGTATTATGTAACACAAAATCACATAAAAGTCGAAAAAATACCAAACAGTTATCCATTAGAAATTTTCTAATAAAAATCAAACTCAACAATGGGAATACACTGAGGTAGATATGTTTACTTCTTGCGGTAATAATCCATCCAAGATGGTGAAAAGATGACTAATGCGGGTTTAGAAATTCCTTTCACATTTAAACATATTACTATATACCACTAATAGTTAATCTCACCTACTAATTAGTAATCTTATTTCGTAGGCAAAATCAATGTTTGTCTAAAGATTTTGTTTTATTTGTTTGAAATGTTTTGTACCTTACTTCAGAGTAAAAAGGGATTCAAAACATTTTAATTATTTATTTAGAGAAATAAGTTTATTCCTTTTATTTTAAATTATATTTAATCAATTTTATAGTTTACATTTGCTATCTTAGAATGATAATATTTAAACCTTCTTTCTTAAGATTTT
>BMAO01013828.1:0-47346 GCA_019973975.1 Trichonephila clavata
ACACCATGTTTAGATATTTTAAAGGACAAAATGATTTTAATTATTTTGACCAGTGACAATTTGAATTGATAAACGTATTGAACATTAATTTTACATTTTTAAATAAAAGTGACCACAGTAATCGAGAGTCCATGGAACGAATCCCGCGCGTTCGAGCACGTTTATCCGGTCGCAGGTTCGACATTAAAGACTCGCCGTGTAGCGTACTGATGCACTTTAAATCTGTCGAGGCTCAAAGTCCGTTAACGTGGTGTGGAATTTTGGAGAGGAGGTTCTAGGTGTCATTCTTGAAATAGATCGAAGTACAAATTACGCCAAGTGTTGTTTCCGCGTGACATTTATTAACAACCGTCCAATTCCAACGGAAAAGACCGCATTATCTCCTATTCAGACTTCATTAACAAATATAGGTTCTGCACAGTGCTCAAAGTTATGGCTAACAGGCCTAAATTTAGCCCTTTACAGCGATGGACCTCTATATGATACCATCACACAGGTAGCATTTGTAAATAATAAAGGTAAATTTCATACTTTCATATATATATTTTAATCAGCTATATTATCTTCATATATTATGTGTTTTATGTTGGCAAACGTTTTGTATGCGGTAGATACACCATAAAATAAACGTTCAAAATATTTCTATAAATTTGTTGTTACTATCTCCATGTTCAGCTGTTAGACGAAGTCCATAATATCTCACACTCAAAAGTCCAACACCACATTAGAGGGTCTTCATATAGATCTTGTTTGTGTTCCAGGCAGTCAAGGATGTGTTCTGGATGCCTTGGCAAGCAGAACACCTAATCACGAAGTAGGAAAAACTTCGCTCTATCTTTAAAGTCAAAGTTTTATAAATTTACATATAGTAAACAACTTCATCGGAAATATTACAGACTTTTTATGGTGAGAGGGGACCGTAAAGAAGTCGCATTATAAAGTACATCAATTTCTTACGAAATTAAGTGACAAAGTACCCCATAAGAAAATAAAGAATTACACCTATGTCCATAAATTAAGGATAATGTGAAGTTCAGGCAAAGAAAGAGACAGAAGCAAAACAAATTTGACTTATTTGTAAAGTCTATTTATTAAACAAAAGGTAAAGAGCGAAAAGATGCTATATGTTTGACATAATTAATAAAATTGCGATTTTTACCCTGGAGCACTTAAAAGAACTTACAAAAACAGTATATCATGGTTAGTATGATGGTTACAGAGTATACCGGACGGTGCAATACAGGCCTACAATGCCTACGCATGCTGAGTATCAAATTATCAATCTGATCCTGGGAATATACACCACCATCAAGCAATGCCTCCGAAGTTCCGGCAGACAGGTGGGAAGACGGCTGCAATTTGTCGGCCAAGCATATCCCACACATGCTCTATTGATCTTAAGTCCGTAGAGTATGCTGGCCAATCCATACGGGTGATATCCTCCGATTGAAGGCACTGTTCACAATGTTTGCACGGTGAGGACGGCGCGTCATCCATAAACAGAAATTCAGCACCCATGGCACCCCGAAACAACGTATGTTGTTTCAGAATGACATCCCCGATAGATGTGGTATGTCATCGTCACACTCTGAAAATGCAGGTCAGTTCTGGAACCAAGAATAATTCTCCCAAACGAGCCATCCTGCACCACCGCAACAGTGTTTAATGGTGTTCTCTTCAGGTAACGGGCACGGCGCCTATATGAAAGTCCGGCGAGAATCAGACTGCAACTAAACCTGACTCGTCGGAAACATCACACAAGACCACTGTTGCGGTGTCCACAATGCATGCTCCCCACTTGCGTTAATCGCAGGCAACAGTGAGTTGCGGTAAGGGGAACACATTCAGGCCTACGAGCATATAGGACCAATGTGCCTTAAGCGTCTGTACACGGTATGCCTTGAAACTGTCGTACGGTAGCTGAAGAGAGCCGACGAGATAGGTCTGATGCTGTGCTCCGTCTGTTTCATTGGCAGTAACTGCCAAATACCGTCCTCATTCTGGTGTTGTAATCCCCAAATGACCAGCAACATCTACTCACATTACTATCATCTGAATAATTGCCAAGCCAGGAGACATACCTGGGCGATCAGTTGATCGGATACTCAGCTGGGTACGCGACATTCCAGTCGTCCGATTAATTCTACCACGCACAATCCAATGCTTTCTTTGTGCCATAACCATGCGGTTATTGCACCGAAGGCTTTAAAAGCGCTTGTAATAATTTTACTTTGCCACCGTTCCTTATATCTCCTCTACACTCTCATCATTGTGACGTACTATCCGCGCCATCTGGTGGTTTCCGTAATTTGCATATTCTTCTTCAAGATGTGAGCACTTACAGGTGAAATTTTATTTTAGAGTTCAATTTCTGTGTGATTCTGAATTATCCCACTTATGACATGAGTACATTGCATGGAAACATTTTAAAACATTCAGTTTGTCTTTGCATACACAGAGAAAATTTCCAAATGCACATACATAACTCACTGCTAATTATCTTAACCAAAAGCGCTCATCTTCCTGTGATGAATATATCCAAAATCGCTGTCACTGGAGATACACTTCAATTGATTCATTTTTCGGACAACACAGTAAGAGAGATAAATTTTGCGACGGTGTTCGGTTGGTCAGCTGCTTACAAATGTCACGGTAACCAGATATGATTATCGTGCTTTTTAAATGTCATACTCCTTCGGAATTGGTATCTATTTTAAGAAAATGCTCCAATTTGTTGCTTTATATCCACATATTTAATCTTGCCTACAAAGAAATCGGTTTTTCTGTCCGTTTTCATAATCAATCAAATTATTCATAATATCACTGTCATTGAATGTTTCATCTTCACCTGCTGAGGGCTGCTGGCGTTGAGAGAAAAGCAAACTGCATTGTCTTGAGACTTATATAACAAACAAACATTTGAAGTGCATAGTACATTGCAACATCGTAATGCACACCCCGCAACTCCTGCCCGTAGGGGAGGGCTGCATTAGCCCCAATAGAGAAACGCCGCTAATGAATATTTACACAATTTAAAATATTAAAGGTAAAACCTGACATTTCAGGTGGCCCTAATCTCCGTTACGCCAGTGCAGCCAGTTGCTAAAAGATCGTGTTGCCCATCCGGTATAGTGGTTAACGATGCTGACTGCTGTTCCGTAGACCGTCTGAATCCCGAGAAGGTATGGATGTTTGTAACGCATAGTGCCTTCGCGGCATGGGGAATTCAACAGATCGTCGAGACGCAAGTCCTTGTGAGGTTGGAGAAAGGGGAAAGATGGGAGTCCTGACCACTCCCCAGGATTTCTCCCTCAAAATTGAGTTGGAACGGAGCCAAATCAGCCGTCACCCATGGTACTCAAAGCTACGGCTAACGATATTGTATAATCTAGCCCGATACAAGATGAATTTCAGGTTCTATTTGACTACGTCAGACAGGTGTTAACAATGCAACAATAATAAAAGGTTGCACAGAAAATTGCACAAAAATAAACTGCACAAACAAGTCGACGAGCCAAAATCGCATAAAAAGGACTTCACAAAACAGGTTCTACAGTATTACATTTTTCATACCAATTTTAAAACTAGAATTGCTTTGAATCGATGTTAATCATTTTGCATTGTTATCAAATGTATCTACAGTTTGAAGATTTAGGGACATTCTTTATGTTCACAACAAAATTAATATCAAGAGATATTTTTCTGTCTGCAATTTTCCACTTGGGATTAGTCCTCTAACTTGAAATATACACGGTACTTATTCGATTGTAGCCCCATAAATTTTAAAAATCACAGAAAATATAATTAAAGGAAGCTAACTTTGTTTCAAACTGATATAAGTAAAAACTAAGTATTTTCACTAACATTTGCCAAATAGTTTAAATGCGTAAATTGTTCATATTGATCTGTTGTGGCATTCGGTTTGTAATGACGGACATTCCTAGAAACCTCATTCACCCAACCCAGTAACTAGGTGTGAACTAATAATCAACAAATATAATTTCTACACTAACTTGTTTATTGTTACCAAATATCAATCAGACATAATATCTAATTGAGAACTTGGTACCACAAAATGACTCAATTAACCTTTTTATTTTAATTGAAGTATTCTTAAATCGTATCACCTGATTGATATATCATTTTGTATGCCCTGCATATTAGAAGAAAATACTATACTGAAAAGGTAAACAAACAAATTAGCTCCACTGCCCCTTTTAGAGGTACCAGTAGTGATTATCAATTTCTATCGTTCATTTTCAAAATAAATAAATTTTACTTACTTAGCCATAACTGCAACTCTTTATCGTACTTTAGTGACGCTAACTTTTATTATAAGCTATTGTTGTTGTTTTGCGCTTTTCTGTTTTGTTGCTGTTATCAAATTTATTTTATTAATGTTTTATATTGAGAAAACAGTCTTTAAAGATTCTACCGGATTTCTATCTTTTAAAGACTGTTGCTGAACGTTGAAATTTAATATTATTTTCTTGTATTATCTCTTGGTTTTTCTAAACAACAGTAAACGTAAAACTATTCTGTCTAAATGACCAACAAACGTTATGTAGTGATGCTGTGAATACAAATACAGAAGTTGAAACAAATCAGTTCCAACATCAGAATTACAATCATTATCCAGAAAACTGAATATTCGAAATCTGAAATTTCGATATTGCACTTTGAGCAACCAGCAAATGTTTATGAAACGAAAATGCCTGACTGCATGGGCAAACCTAAAGCTTGGCTCTAAACACAAGGTAGATTTTCACGTTAAATTTAACTTGCAATTCAAAGAAAAAGTTTCAGCGAACGTCGTTTAATAAAGGCAGGTAATAGTAGTTCCTGGAGGACACTTATGTGTTAGGTAAGCATTTCAATATTGAAAGTTTGCAATTGGAAAATTTTTAGTATGCAGGTAACATATCTCCTTTCCCCGAGAACTTATAGCAATGTTTCAAACTTTCACAAAGCCTATGTTATTGCAGAATTGAGAGATGCACACAGTGAAGGAGAGCTATGAAGCTAACCCTAACTGATGTTCCTGCTGATATAAGGTCATTTTGATGGTAGCTTGGTTGAAGGGATACATATCTTGATTGGCATAGCTTGTGTTATATTGAGAATGGCAGGCTATGTAATTGTTTTGAAGTCATGTAAGGTATGTCGCAAATTGTTCAGTAGTGTTGAGAACTTGAGAGTCACACACAAGTGTGCTGAATATAACATCATTTGAAGGACACAGGAGATTGTGATGCGAATCATTCCACCATCACTGATGGAATGGAGTACATTGATCCTGGGAAAGATCATGTTAGATAGATTTCGTTATTGCACCTATTGTCTGATAGGATGAAACTCAACTATTTAACAGGAAAATGTATAAAGATTGAGATAAAAAGAGGAGTGTATTAATCAGGTCACAAAGGTTGGGCACTGTTTCAATAAATTGTCGGCGAATTGTAGGCCTGTGAATTTATTAGAGGAAAAGGCCATGGCACATTAAAATAGACTGAATTAAAATTAACTTATACTACAAAAGCTATATTAAAATGAAGGCATTCGTTCGCCGGTGAAAGTAATATATGCGTTTTAGATTCACCATTTTTGACAGACCAAAAAGTTCTGAAGTATCTAACCAATGTTGTAGACTGTATGCACTTAGTCTGCAAAAGCAAAGGACAAAATCTAGGTTCATAAACAATATGTTGGAATTAATCAACGAAAGCTATTACATATCCTTTCTATTGACAATGGTCATATTTAAATGAACTTTGTATGGTGGCACTGTGAACCCAAAACGTTAATGAGCTTGCATAACATGACGGTTTGGCGTCCAGCGGAGATATTTATGTAAAGACAGAGTTAATATGTCAATATAGCAATTTAGAATTCAACAAAGGGATCTGATGTACTATGGAGAGAGAGACCCAAAAGCATTACATATACCTTTGGGAAATGTTCGCATTGATCTTGTGTGATGCTCAATTCTGTAAAGGATTACTTAGAATCAGACGAAAACACCAAATACCACATACCCGCAAATTGATAAAAATAATCTTAAAAGAAAATATTAATTAAAGAAGGAGCGTATATAATGGCGGATATTTCCGAGGTATTACACTTAATGTAATTTTTATAAAGTGTGTGCATGTAAATATTTTTAATTTAGGTGCATTTATGTAGTACCATAATTTTTATAATTTCAGTTCTTTCATCATATGTTTTCGCTGGCAACATATTATTTAAATATTACTTGCTAGATTTTAAAATTCTGTTACAATTAGAAATTTTTAATTTTCTTATTTTCGATATTTAGAAAATACATTGTAAAATGTATCATTTATAGAAAATATGGGTTCAATTTAATGAAAAGCAATTATTTGAAGAATAATGTGAGAAAAGCAATATTTTAAAAATGGTATTTAAATTTATTTAAGCATATATCAATAATTTTTGAAGTATAACTTTAAATGGTTTTTCAGCTTAGAAGCTAATACATTAGTTCATTCAAAATACATTCTTCCCAATATTGACCCATCACTTATTTTTCGTAAGTGAGAATCATATATGTACAAAATAGGATCCATTGGTTATAAATTGAATACTTTTTAAAAATCAAATGTGAGATGGTTTTGTTGGAATTTTAGTACATGGGTATTGATATTTTATTTTTCAAACCACAAAGCTATTGTAAACTTGATCCTAAAGTTGTTTAAATATCCCAAGAATGTTACAAAATTCCATGTCAAAATATTAATAAATATTAAAGTTTATAGGATTTCAAATTTTTCATTTTTAAAAATTTTAATTTTAAATTGTGTGAATATTATAAAATTACACCATATTTACTATTGAAGATAACCAGGTGATGCTAAAATATAATTTTTAAATGCAATAAAAATTGTAAAGGTACTGAGACTGAATAATCACTAGACATGTTTCACCTAATTAATTATTACAACAAATACTGAATCAGATAATAATAACAATCTAATTAAGATAACTATCAGATATTAGAGCGCGGAGGGTAAGATCTAATAACACGGGATAATACTACGGATCTCAACTGATTCCACGACAGCTTAAACGTCGAATATAACTATGTCGTATACTCATTAAGCCAATTTTAATTAAACAAGTTCATTATTCGTAATACTTTACGGAGCGACCTTACACTGAATCTTTTTGCAGGAGATCTTTATCTGATTTAATCACTGTCGATAGATCCACTGTCCGTAATCCCTTCTATAGACAAACTCCAAAACTCTTAATAATCCCCGATCCTTCAATTTTTAACTAACAGTAATTCTAAACTCACTTGTCTACTTTTATACCTGCACTGTCACCAAACTATGAAACAGAATTTATATACATACTATTTGTATAATCACGCTTTCATTTAAGAAAGTTACAAATAAATATTTTCTAAAAGTGACATGAAGGGATTAGTAGAACCGCGTATAGATCTGTCACAAGTTCAGCTGATCATAAAAAATAGAGACATAGGTAACAGAATCAATAGCAGAACCTTCCATTTGTATGAAACATGTGTGTATAGAAGGGAATTAATTAACTTTTTTACTTAAAACTTCATTTTAGATTAACACATGGAAAACAATAATTCCTTATTAATTATTTAGCAAACAATAAATAATTAATCAAGTTAAAAAAAACTCAGATATTTTAGCCATTGGATCGGATACTAAAAAAACGACTAGCGATTAAAGACGCCTTATCGTTCTACATTCATTAGAATTGAGCACTAATATTTCTATATACATTAAATAAATAAGTTATAAATTGCATTTAACATTCAGTATGAAAATTTTCATTTTCTGAATGTGAAAACTAGTGCACGGTTTAAAATATCTACTTTAATCTCGTTATGTATGAAAGCGTTTTTTGAACAAATTGCCACATTATATGAAATGAGGAACAGAAATTTAATTACATATTTAAACGTTATTTTCCTTTATTTTAAAATGCAATAATAATAACTTTGTACCTCCTGTCTTCATTTGTCATACTTTTTGTTTGTTTTTTTTCAAATATTTTACTCTGCATTATGAGAAGGAACTCTAAAATAGTACTTTCAAAGTCTTTATAGAAATTCAATAAGATAGGTAAAGGAAATTTTTAAAAAAAAATACCCGATTTATAAATATTTAAAAAAATTTCTGTCAATTAAATTAAAATTCTCATTGCTAATAATACTAGTTAATAATAATTCTAATAATTCCAGTTTTATAATTCTAGCAATTTTAATTATTAAAATAAGCAGTTTTAGTAAATTAGAAATTAATAATTTTGTTACTATTTTTTTTTGGCATGAGATGTAAAACCATTCGAGAAGCAGATAAAATGAATTAAAAAAATATATTTTACAAATAAAATCATGTCTAAAATGTGACTATGAAATGTAAACAAATAAGTACAATAACTTTTATCGAAAATACTTTCAGTACTACAAGAACTGAAATAGAAAAATTATGAATATATAATTTATACAATATTATGTAAATTCTGACATACATGAATGTAAGTTGTGTTTCAAGAAACTCCAAATGTAGTAAAGAAATATATATATATATATATATATATATATATATATATATATGTATAAATCCATAAATATATAGAAAATAGTTATAAGACCTAAGGTAACTAGTCAAGATAGTCCTTTATATACTCATTTGATACATACATACATATATATATATATCAAATGCTGGAAGTTTCTAAAATGTATTCATTTTACCACTTATCAATACATAATGCTGAAATGATTCGAAAGAGACTTTAATAAATTTCCCCTCAGAAAAGTTTTCAAACAATTCGAATTTTAAAAAGGCAGTATATTTATCATGAATATTTATAAGAATGAAAAATTTGTTCAACATGAAATATATCTTAGTGAAGGCAAAATAAATACTTTCCCACATTTCAGTTCTGTCAATGGTGAAAAACAATATTTCCGCAAATTCGTTATTCGGGTACAGCTCCAAAGATCAACCACTTTCTGAATAAGATTCTGGACGAATACGCGACAAAAAAAGTTCCCTTCTTTCCACAATCTATGCATATTTTAAAAAAAGATTACTGTGACAATTCTGAACACGTGCAGCATATTTATGCACATATATTATTTGTATAATCCTTACCAGTAATGTCCTACGACTCCTTTTAAAAACTAAAAGGGGAATAAGTATATTCAAAATAATATCCAATATCAGAGCAGTTTTAGGATGTTACTAAGTAATATAAACATATATATATTTGAAATATGGTTTGCCGCATTTTGTTAACTCTAAAATACTTATAGTGCCAAAATGAGTGAGAAAGCTTGGGGGTTGATACATTTTTCCTTATTTATTTTATTTGTGGAACATAGCAACAAACACAGAACATTTAATACACACACAAAACTGCTACATAAAAGACAGACACGAACAGCTGGCATGGCCTTTTAATCGTAAGAAAAATCTTAAAAATAAATGTTTTCGGCATTTTAATTTTTAAATGACTGGTTCTAAAAGAGAAAGGCACGAACTTATTTAGTGTAGAATATCGTTTTAACAACACGAAAATAAATTCATATGCAATGATTTAGAAATCATTTTCGTAAAAACCGTATCAATTTTGACTTATTTTAGAAAAAATTGTAAAAAAAAAGAAAATATCATTATATTGTAAAAAAATTATGCCGTATCGTGGCGAAATAAATGATCTTTCCCATTCTGTTATTATTTTTTTGTCTGATTTTAAAAGTAAAAATTAGATGGCTGTTTTAAAATCATCGAAAATTCGGAACTTCGCTCCGCCGAAATGGAAAATACATCCCTACCTTACGTCATCGTGCCACGCGTAACAAAATTTTTTCCTTATCTGCCATAAGAAGTTAACTTCAAGAAGAAAATCAAAATTCAATTTTAAGACATTAGCTGAACATTGATGAGTACATAAAAGTTCTGCCTCTCAAATTAGGCATTTAAAAATAAATACTACCGTATTTATTTGAATCTCTCCGCATTTGTAGCGCATTTTTTTAACAAAATAAAAATATAGTTTAAACAATTTAATTGTAGTATGATTTCAATATAGTTGATGTATTTTTAGAAACAGGAGGCAGCATTTTATAAACGTTTTCTGTTCCTAGGAATTGTGTTTGTGTTCGAATTTTCTTTTCTTAAACTGAAATATTTTAGGCAAGATAATTGTAAAATTACGTTTTGCACATTTTTTTTTTTTAAAAATTAATCTAAGCTGATATAAAAAATTTATAAATTAATGGCAACTTGCAAAAAAACTATCTCAGGGCGTTCGATTTACAATTTTTCAAACTTGGAATATTCAACAAGAATAAGCTATTGAATAGGCATAAGCTCGGGCAGTCCCAATATACCAAGATCCCCCGAACGTTACTTATATTCTAACAAATAAAATATATAGGATAAGATTGTGCTAGTATACACTTTGAGTGCGTGCATACTTGCTAGCTTGGCCAATTTACAGGCAACAGGTGCTAAAGGTCGGTAAAAACAGTACTAACTTTTCTCAAATTCTATTGGATGATTTTTGCGTATGTCTTAAAATATATCGTTAAAAATTAATAATCAATACTGCCAGACACACTTTCTATCGGCGGAAACTTTTAACAGATGCTTAAAAGCTTCCAAAAAAGTAATGTAACTTTTCTTATTTTCTAAAGCTTGATCATTATATATGATACTTGGTGAACTATTTCAATATTTGTTGTAAGCAGCCGGACCAACTGGATGGGCCAAACATTTTCCCAGACACACTTAAAGAATCATTATGCGTATGAGCGCAGGCGTGATAGTTAGATAGTTAATATCAAAGCTTTATAAAACTTGTGTGTGTTACCTATATTTTATAACATATATTTATTTAAAAATATACATAAAACTAAAAGAATAACCTATTTCACCGAATAAAGTTCCTTTATCGACTACTAGTCCTAACTCGCCCTCTTCTCTGGGTATTTCATGATGTTCAAATGTATACTGTTCACCTGTAATAAAAAACATTCTTCTAAATGTCACCTCCTCATTTAAAAAGAACAGGATTTGAATTTCTAAAATTGAATTATCTTTTATGCTTCCAAAACCCTCTCCTCCAAAGTGTTTTTTCGCAAAACCTATTTTTAATGGATCTCTTCTCAACAAAATAAACATTATGCCTCGTTTAAAGATTGAAAATCTAAATCTAAAAGTTGAAAAATGGAATTTTTTTGATTGATAAGTCCCGTAACTACCTTTGAGAAATAATATCTCTAAAACCCTTTCTTAAAGGATTTCAATTCAACAAAAAACGCATGCATGTTAAATTTCATTACAGTAGGTCTAGTACTTAAAAAATGGGATTTTTTTTATCTATAAACCTCAGCAACTCCTCACTCCCCCCTATAGTAGTCGATTTCCGTAAAAAATCAGTTCTTAGCTGATCTCTATTCATCAAAAGCAACACGTTTACCGAATTTCAGGTAGGAGAATCTTGAACAGAAATTTTCACGGGAAAATTGACCTTAAGGGGATCTCACATTTTTTGTGGTGGACCTCTAATCCCTGAAAGGAACGTGCCAACGAAATTTCAAGTTTCTAGGTCTAACAGTACATAAGCGGAAATATTTATCTATAAAGCTGCTTAAGCCCTAGGTATATGAGACGAAATAAGCAAACGTTTATTCATCGATAGACAGATTTAAAGACACACAGTGCACAACGGCTGATAAGTCTTTAATTTTTCTATGTTCAAAGTCTTAACGAAATCTTGGTGTGGAAATTGGGAGAGCGAGGTACTTGCTCAAAAGATGTTCTCGTCCATTGAGCGTGATTTAAAATTAGGAAAACGGAGTGAAAAACAAACGGAGCACAGCATCAGACCTATCTCGTCAGCTCTCTTCAGCTACCGGTACGACAGTTTCAAGGCAGACCGTGTACAGACGCTTAGGGCACAATTGTCTATATGCTCGTAGGCCTGTCAGATGTGTTCCCTTTACCGCAACTCACTGTTGCCTGCGATTAACCTGGAGTAGAGAGCATGCATTGTGGACACCGCAACAGTGGTCTTGTGTGATGTTTTCCGACGAGTCCAGGTTTAGTTTGCAGTCTGATTCTCGCCGGACTTTCATATGGAGAGCGCCAGGTACCCGTTACCACCAAGAGAACACCATTAAACGACACTGTTACGGTGGTGCAGGATGGCTCGTTTGGGGAGGAATTATTCTTGGTTCCAGAACTGACCTGCATGTTCAGAGTGTAACGATGGCAGGCCACATCCATCGGGATGTCATTCTGGAACAACATGTACGTTTGTTTCGGGGCGCCATGGGTGCTGAATTTCTGTTTATGGATGACAACGCCTGTCCTCACCGTGCAAACATTGTAGACGAATGCCTTCAATCGGAGGATATCACCCGTATGGATTGGCCAGCATACTCACCGGATTTGAATCCAATAGAGCATGTGTGGGATATGCTTGGCCGACGAATTGCAGCCCGTCAACCCCCTCCCACCTGTCTACCGGAACTTCGGAGGACATTGCTTGATGAGTGGTGTAATATTCCCCAAGATCTGATTGATAATTTGATACTGAGCACGCGTAGGCGTTGTAAGGCCTGTATTGCATCGTCCGGGAGACATACTCCGTATTAACCATCATACTAACCATGTTATACTGTTTTTTGTAAATAGGTTCTTTTTTGAAATTTGCTCCAGGGAGTAAAAATTGCAATTTTTATTAATTATGTCAAACATATAGCATCTTTTTTGCTCTTTACCTTTTGTTTCATAAATAGACTTTACAAATAAGTCAAATTTGTTTTGCTTCTGTCTCTTTCTTTGCTTGAACTTCATTAGCCTTAATTTTGGACATGAGTGTAGATCGTTTATCATATTGTTGTGGTTGTTTTCCTCTCGCATTGTTAGAAAAAGTAAATTATCAGAAAAAGCGGATTGCTTTGTTTCAAAAGTAAAATAAAATTTTAGCTAATAATATTTTTATCCAGCATTAATTCTGAAATATATTTCCAAATCTTAAAATTAAATAACATGTAAAGGTTTTAAGTCTCGTTTTTGTCTAAAAAATGTGTCTCGCATTCGGTATAGTAGTTAGCGACGCTGACTGCTGTGCCGTAGGGCCTGGGTTCGAATCCCAGAGAAGACATGGATGTTTGTAAATGTATAGTGCCTTTGCGGCGTTGGGATATTCTAAAAAACCTTCGCGCCGCCAGTCATCTCGTGAGTTGGTGGAAGGGCAAGAGAAGTGGGAGTCTCATCTGCATACATCTAGCCCCTTGCCATGATGAATTTCGTGGGCTTGGATATGACGCAGTCGAGATCAGTGGCATAAGAAACAACAAAACATAAAAAATGTTTCATATACAAATCTGAACAATAAACAACTCTCGGAATTTAATATCTTTTACATTGTAATGCGAAATGTTGCCAAACGTTCCCAATGCGACTAAAGAAACTCATATTTTTTACTCTTTCCACCTCTGTCGTACTGAGATATAGGGGCCGCGATCCGAATGATCAAGGTAACGAACTTATGGCTGGCGTGTCACGAGTTCGAGCATAGTACAGCTGAAGACTCGCTGTGTAGGGGAGCGATGCACGTTAAATCTGTCGAGAGCTCAAACATCCTCCTGTTGGTGTGGTGTTGTAGTGAAGAAAATTGGGTGCCAGCTCAGGTGTCGTCCGGGCCGCTTGACCATGGCTCAAAATTACGAGGTCCGTTGCCAAAAGCCCTCGAGTAGCTCAACAGTGCCACGTTAATATTCACTCACTCACTCGTACTAACAAACTATCCCGACATCGTAACTCCCCCATAAAGACGCCAGTTATTTATAATTTAAAGAATTCAGTCGATCTCATAACAATTCTGTCTCGGAAGAATGCCTTTAATAAAAAATTAACATAGCTTGATTAATCAATGATATTTTCAACGATAAGTTAATCAGTTTAAATGGATAAACAATATTAACATTCCCCCATCCTTCAACTACAAAAGATATTTACTAACTTGGAATAAATAGGGAGATAATTTTGCCATCAACAAATCAAGACAGATGGTTTGACTTCTTTTTATTAGCATCGAACTCTGAAGCAACACGCGTGCTATTGGCAACGGTTCAGTCCAGTGAAGACATGAGAGCTAGCTCACTCTCCGAACGTGGACCAACGAAAAAGCTAAGGGCTGTAAGCAGCGTTAACTGTATCGGGCTATGAAACTTGGAGCAAAGTCAACCATTTGGCAAAAGCAAACCACCTGCTCAAAACTTCATTTCGTCCTTATTTTTTCAAGCCCGGCGACTCAACTGCAAGTCTGCAGTCTCATTGATGAAAATATACCCGATGATTTCTAATGGTCTGTTTACCTTTTAAACTACTTGTTACTGCTATGGCCGTGGTAGCCTAGTGGTCATGGTCACGGATTCGTAGCTTGCGTGTCATGAGTCCGAGCCTATTCCCACTTAAGCTCACCGTATGAAGAGGACTTCTGCACGTTAATCTGCCTAGGCTTGATGTCTTCCCGTTGATGTGAGGAGTAATTTAATAGAGGGGGTGTCAGAGAGAGAGAGAGCTCAAGTGATGTTCTCATCACTTGGCCATTTTTGGAAATTGCGAGGTCTGTCTCGAAAAGCCCTAGAGCAGCGTCAAGAAGCGAGACGTATATCTATAACTATCACTCATTCTTTTCTTGTTTCTGCTACAAATATATCGTTCCTTCTTACTTTCCTCTCTCTGCCGGATTCCTATCTTTCTAATTAATTTAATTTAATCGATTAAATTTTCTTTATTGTATCCATCGTGAGAGTATAAATATATCCAAACACACATCTGGTTGTAAACATACGAAAAGTTCCTTTCTGCGCATTCAACGGTATACCTAACCCAGCTTTGAGAGCAATTTCCTAATCTGAAGCGGGATTAGAGAATGATCCTGAGACGATGAAATTAATTTAGGTGGAGCTCTGGTTTCCTTTCGTTGACTGCCGATAAAATTAACTGTGAATACAGTTAGAAACTCTGCAGATTTAACATACATCAAGTCCTGCGGGTCGTTTTGAAGTGTGCTCATAGACAACGAGGGGGTGTATCTGGGAGGAACGGGCAAAGTACCTCGAGAGAGTAATCTCCTGGAAGGATCAAAATTAGGAGGTCCGTCACCAATAGCCTTCGTGCAGCTTTGTAGTACGACGTTAATAAGCATTCCTTCATAGTTGTATAATGGAGTCAGATGACGAAATAAACGGTAAGAAGGCTCTTTTAACTTTTTCGAGACGACATACTGATCAACGAAAGACATTTTATAGACGAGTGTGTGTCCCGCATGCATCCACCCCAAATGTCACTTGCAGCCTGGTGAATCGCGTTTCGTACTTGTTCTACAGGATTGGCCGTTCACACGGAAAATTGCATTGGGCGGCCTTCCGCTCGCTTAGGGGATTTGAGACTGCTACACTCGTCACGAAAGGGTTAATAATTTTCTTCGCGATCACGTGCTGAGGCTGACACGAGATAAAACAGAATTTTCGTTTCAACACCAATTGATTTTGATTTGATTTCATTAAGAATGAAGCAGCATCCAATTTTCTTTGTATTGAATTTTTAGTGGAATCAAAAGATTTTTCAGTCGCAGTTCCAGTGATGTAATGGCTGTGATAGCTCTATCTGTCCAGTCGTTGGCTCGAGTGCTTGTGTTAGTAAAATCCTTCCGAGTCGAGGGCTGATGTACATTAAATTTGTCGAGAGTGGAAAGTTGGAAGGGGAATTGATGTCGTCCTAGTCACTAGACTGTCGCTCAAAGTGATGTTGCCAGTGGCTCTCGTATTGTTACGTTGTGCGCCATTAATAAACAATTCATCAAATACCAGGAGATGAATTAACACTATAGCTTCAAGAGAGCAATTGACGATTGATCTTAAAATTTTGAACCATTGTCAAGCGACGAGGAGGACAAATCAAGTGAAATTCCCCTCCCCTTACTTCCACAGAATACGAACGCAATAATTTATAATCTAACTAAGTATTAGTTGACGAGCAAGAAAAATAATTGGAGCTTTGGAAAAAGACATACACGCAGTGGAGACCACGAGAAATATTTCGATTATTTGACAAAAGGAATATAGAAAAATATCTTAACTTGTCGTTTTCTTCTATCGGAAAGAATCGTGTGATATGTGCTTAAAAATAATAAATTAGTTTTATTCAGTTGCGCGAACGGAAAACTTATATTTGTTGGGAATCGAATCACAGATAAATTTTATATGCGACTTTCCGCAAGATGTCTTCATTTTGGTGGAATCGATTTATTTTTCACTTACTACTACTATTGCTGACTGCTTAAAAACAAGAGATCTGTTGGAGAAGAACCATGAATCCATTGTGAGGCAACAAAGGCGATTTTAGCACCTCATTTCGAGAACATAAAACAGGTCGTTTTAAACAATATGTAATTATGGAAAACAGAACCGTCCAAGGGTGGTCGCGGTAGCGTAGTGATCTAGGTAACGGACTCGTGACTGACTTGTCATGAGTTCGAGCTCAGCACCACTGAAGACCCACCTTGTAGGGGAGCGATGCACATTAAATCTGTCAACAGCTCAAACGCCCTTCAGTTGGTGTGGTAATTTGGAGAAGTGGTGCCAGCTCAGGTGTCGTTCACGTCACTTGACCATGGTTCAAAATTACGAGGTCCGCCGCCAAAAGCCCTCGTACAGCTGAAACGTGTGCGACGTTAATATTCACTCACTCACCCAAGGGGGATGACCACTAGTACACAAAGCTCCTTCTTATTGGCAGAAACGAAGCTTAAAGATTCCAAACCATGTTTGAGCATCTGCAATTAGTTATCTAGCGACAGCGACTTCTCGTCTGTCGTAGCTTAGTGAGAACAAATAATATTAAAAAAATTAAAGTCAATTCCTATTAAAAAGAACAAAGAAATTTTTTATTTTAGTTACTTCTAATTAAATAATTAGAATGAATATAAATATGTATATACATGCGACAGAATCACAATATTAATTGGCAAAATAGAAACCGATTTTCCTTGCAACTTTCCATTTTCCTTTCTATATATGGTTTTGTACTATTATTTTTGTTTGTACAAAATAATTTATTAATTAAATTGAATTAATTCATTAATTAAATTGAATTAATGAATTAATATTTGAAATAACTGTATTAACATTATGTGTCATCCACTACAAGTTTTAAAAAATGTACTTAAACTTGAGGAGATGAGTAAAAAGTATTTTTTAACGACTGAAAATTTTGAACTATATATATATATATATATATTTATCTTATACAATTTTAATTTCGCTTGAAAACGTTGATATTCATTATTTTTATTCGCCATTGAAATTTTGAAATATGATGTTGTACTCTAGGTTTAATATGATTTGATTATTTGCTTGGTTATATTAGTGTGAGGTATTTTGGATATATTTAAATATATATATATATATATATATATACATATAAGGAGCACGTGAGCTTATTGTAGGAATTGAATTGAAAAATGAGTCTAGCTCAGGTACTGCTTTAATCATGTGTTCATACCACCCACCATCTTTAAATTATTTGTTGCCCAAAATGACTCTTTCTCTTCGTTCTCAAAAAATCATACGAGTTGAGCACAGATTTTATAACATTTTAGTCGTCGTTTTTTTATTTCAGTTATCGATTAATGTTTTTAGAAATTACGATACACTAATTTAACAATTTTCTAGAAATTTTTCATTGTATCTGTTTTTTTCTCACGGATACAATGTAATGTAAGCGTGGTTGGTTTGTCGCTGGCTTTTTGCATCGAAGGTTGCGGATTCGACCCCGGCCCAAGTAGGTGGATTTTCGTGATGCAGAAAATCGACAATGACCATGTCGTATGATTATACGTCATGTAAAAGATCTGTAGAGTTTCTGTTTGGCTTAGGCGCTCTCGGCAAAATTAAATCCTAGTACAGGTTCGCATTGGCAGAGCTCAGGTGCCTCCCCCTGTGAAGGAAACTGGGCGTCAAAATTACCTGCAGCGATTGGTATCTGCCTATATGGTGCCTCACTAAAGAGTGATACCAGCTCCTGGGGATGTACTAGGTCTGCAATGGTAAAAATACCAATCCACAGCTCCATTGGATAAAAAAAACAATGTAATGTAATACAGATTATAAAAAGACTATTTTATCTAAATAAAATATTGGAATGTAATTCAAAAATTCATCAGATGTTTATCAACTGCCGCATTTAAAAACAGCACGAGGGGGACCATGGACTCCCCTCGTAATTCTGAATCGAGAAAATTTATTGCAAATAGTAAAGTTGGATAGAGAATAAAAATTCCAAGAACTTGTCTGGCATATCTCAGTACAATTCAAAAGAAAAGGAGAATGTCTTTTATTGAATGACTAATAAAGTTTTTTCTTTGAGTAACATGGACATTAAAAAATCATAAAGCGTTCTTTTCGAGAGAGGGAAAATTTTCCCTCGAAAATAACTGATTTTTGTACTATTGCAGATTAATAAATCGCTCATGAACGTCACACACTGAAACAATAAGGACATGGACCTCGTACTTTTTAAATACCATCAATTGACCAAAACAACATCTGAGCCAGCTCTTAATTTCCAAGAATAGTCAACGAGTATCGAAAGAATTAACGAATGCATAAGTCGTGCTATACTACGGATCTCAAATGGAATCTGGACTCGAATGCGAATTTGATTGAAACATTATCCTTCGCAAAGTGGCGACTAGAACTATTCGGATACAAAAAATGCTAGGAATTTTCGAAGCCTGTTCACACATTTATAAAAAGCTACATCACATTTTATAAAAAAAAAAATCGGATTTAAAAATAGATATGTAAAAATTGATTTTAAAACGCTGAGAGTGCATTCCAAACCTCACATTTCCCAACGTCGTTAAACCATTTTGTATTAATCACATTTATTCGAAAACTTTAGGATAAACATTATTTTAAAAATGTTGACCCGTCTTTATTGGTTAAAAAAGCTTAAGGCTATTTTTAAAGTGTATTTTCTATGCTGAATACTGTATATATAGCGTGGATTCATCTAAATTAAATAAAAAAAAATTAATTTTCACTTAAAATATTTGCCATTATTAAAAATAAATGATTTTTTACTTTATTTTCCAAAATATTATACTTTACCAATTGTTTGATGAAAGAGAAATTACGTTATAACGATGCTGCGTCAAAATAAATTTTCTATCATCCGTATAAAGGTACTTATAAAAATCGATAAAAAATTAATACCAGTGAACAAAGCACTTGAAAATTATAGCTCACACACATACACATACACACACAATAATATTTATAACACCCAAATCTAAATTTACGAATACAATGATTATGTCCTCTTTTATTGTTTATGAACAAAATATTTGCATTCAATAAATAAAAGAATAATTTTCTACAATTTATACTTCATGTCTCCATCTGAAAATTTAACATGTAAGTTTACAAAAACGTGTGTAAAAATATATTTATAATTTTTAAAAATATATGTTTACATCACATTTAATAAAACACAAAATAAAATTTAACTCGAAAACATTTAGTGGGGCATATACATCCAAATTAAAGCACATAAATAATGAGAACGCACATTCTCTTTATCATTATCAATTAAAGGAGTATTGGAGTTTAATTTATTAAATACATAAGTAGCTAAGCAAAAATGCATGTTTTTAAGCAAACTTACTTCTCTCTCTCTCTCTTATACACTGAAAATCGTTTTCGTAAAATCCTAGAATACACTTCACAAACTCGTACTTAAAAATTTCGATGAATCGACTTTCTCTATCTGCGGTCCGACTCGGAAGTGATGCGGAGGATGAATTTTCGGCTCCATCTCTTGACGGATCGAGAATGAGAAGAAGATGAGGTAGTCACATCAGAGAGAGAGAGTTCTCTCGTTTCTTCTTTCGTCACCAGGGGGCACCACTCCCATGGTCACCTGCACAAACTTTTGGTAATTGAAGAGAGAGAAAGTTTTTGTTATATGGGGGAAAACCATACGCATTGATACTCGCGAACTCCTCGGTGATTTGGGAGGATGGAGGAGGAATTATTTTTTCTTTCGTTGTGAGATCAGCAAACGAGAGACTACTTGTTGAGAGAGTTGCTAACTACTCTTTAAGAATGTAGTGATTGTGCTTAATTAACGATTACAAAAGGAAAGGAGGAGAGAATATTGTTTTCAATAATTATGATGATTGTGTCTGTCTTTAAAAAATCCGTAATAGCAAAGCTTTGCTGCAAGACATTAATAATTTTTTCAAAGCTCTTAAAATATTTTACCCCCCCCCCCCAATATTCCTGTTTAAATAAAATAAAACACATGTGATTCATTTTTTTTCTTACAACACATGTGTTAATTTTTTTAAGGAATATTCTGTGAGAAAAGATCCATTTCATACTTTGTTTAATGATATAAACAGCCATAGCAATATAATTTTTTCCATATCGTAGAATTATTTTCGTAAATTTTGCATAGATGGCTCTGAATCAAAATTTTTTCGTTTGCATATATCATATGAACTTTTTCAGTATATTAAATAATGAAAAATTAATCTCTCTTGGGTGAAAAGCATAAGGTCATAAATCTATTTTTGGAACGTTTAAATTTTTTTAGAAAATTTGGCTTAGTTAAAAATTTTAAAGTGATTGATTTAGATTTGAGCTCAGATTGAATACCGTAAAATTCAAGTGTAACATGCCCCCGTATAATGCACTCCTATACATTTAAGCTGCAAATTTTTATTTTTAAGTATATTCACGGTATAACGCGCACCCCCTTTTTTCGAAAAAAAACCTGAAATGAATGTGAAAAATATTCTCTTAAATTTTAAAGTCATTTATTTGAGGTATTATTCCAAGCTTAAAAAAATAACTAAACTTCAAAAACTACAACCCTATATAAGTTCGTAAGAAATCTCATTTCTTTTAAATAAACAGTATTTTGATATATATAAAATAAATTTTTCTGTACTACCTTTTTTTATTTTTAAACTATCAATTTTATACCCGGCGACGCACTCATAAATTTCTATCTCATTTTTTTGTGTTCACATTGTACACTGGATTTTATGGTAATTTCTTTGTACAACATCGCACTTACAAGCAACTTGAGAGTTATTACTATAACCCCTCAATTCTGATCCTCTTTCAAGAGCGCATGAACGATTCGTTGCAACCTACTTTGCAAACTCCATCAGCTCGCCAACATCAGAGCTTATGATTTCAAAATACACTCATGTCCATAAATTAAGAATAATGCAAGTTCAGGCAAAGAGTCAGAAGCAAAATAAATGGGACTTATTTGTAAAGTCCTTTTTATTAAACACAAGGTAAAGATTTAAAAAATGCTGCATGTTTGATACCATTAATAAAAATTGCAATTTTGCCTCTTGAGCAAATAACAATAAAAAACCCTTTATACAAAAATCAATATTACATGCTTGGTATGATTGGTAATACATAGTATGTTTCCCAGACAATGTAATACAGTCCGTACAACGGCTTGGTATACTGAGTATCAAATTATCGGTCTGATCTTGAGGAATATTGTACCACTCAATCAAGCATCCGAAGTTCCTCTAGAAATGTAAGAGGTGGTTGACGGGCTTCAACTCGTCAGACAAGCATGTCCAACAATGCTGTATTGGATTCAAGTCCGAAGATATCATCTGATTGACGACCTTTGCTTATGATGTTTAAACGGTGAGGATGGGCGTTGTCATCCATAAACATTTCTGCATCCATGGTGCCCCGAAATAAACGCATATGTTGCTTCAGAATGACGTCACGATAGATTTAGCCTATCATAGATCCAATTTGAACATGCAGGTCAGTTCTGGAACCCAGAATAATCCCCCCTCCTTTACAAACGAGCAATTCTGCACCACCGAAACGGTGTCGTTTAATGATGTTCTCTTGGTGGTAACGGGTACCTGGCGCTATCTCTTCCTATGAAAATCCGGCGAGAATCACACTTTAAGCTAAACCTGGACTCACCGGAAAACATCACACAAGCCCACTGTTGCGGTGTCCAGAATGCATATCTCTACTCTAGGTTAAGCGCAGGCGACAGTGAGTTGCAGTAAGTTTAACACATCTGACAGTTCTATGAGCATCTAGACAAATCTACCCTAAGTGTGTGTACACGGTCTGCCGTGAAACTATGGAACCAGTGGGTGAAAAGAGCTGACGAGACAGGTCTAATACTGTGCTCCGTCTGTTTCTTTTGGCAGTAACTGCAAAATACTGGTGCTCATTCAGCGTTGTAACAAGGAGGCGACCTCTTCTGTAACGTCTACTCACGTTACCATCATCTTGGAATCGTTGCCAAGGTCTGGAGATGACACTCTGGGTGATCCCAAGCTCCTAGGATACTTCCAACTGGATACGCTCACATTTCAGACGGCTGATAATTCTACCCCTTAAGAAATCATACAAATGCGTCCTTTGTGTCATAACTATGCGGTTATTGCACTGAAAGACATTTAAAGCGCATGCGATCAAATTTACTTCCAATTTTACTTCCTTATATATTCCCCTCTTATACTTTCATCGTTGTGATGTACTATCGTTATCATCTGGTGGCTTCCGGCAATTTGCACATGAATTTTGAAGGTATGTAGTCACACATTTTACAGTTGATATATTTTTCACACATACACACACACATATATATATATTAGAGTTCGATTTCCCCATGACTCTGAATAATCTATAATTTATAGACATGAGTGTACTTTACGTTCATCTACACCAGCGATCTTCAAATTTTTTCCACTCATGGAACCCTTAAAACTATAAAGTGTTTTCGTGGAACCTCATTCACTTTAAAGAATATATCACAAAATAATATTTAAAGTAGATCAACAGTAGATCTCAGATAATATTTGAAATAGTATATGCACATACTTTATATAAAGACAATTACAAAATTATTGTATTTGTTATTTTTATGTATTTTGGAAGTTATGTGAGATGAATTGACTGATGAATTGTTGATTAATGTCACGCTTAGAAACTACACATGGTCTATTAACGACAGTCCTTGTAATTTTAACCGCTTAATTGCCGCCGGCGTATATATCCGTCTCGCTCAGCCGGTGTATTGAGTGCCCCAAAAGTATATATACGTCTTTTAAAAATCAGATTATTTTCTTTGCTACAAATTTCAAAGGGTTTGAGATGCAATAAAAGGACCTTGAGGATGTTTGTGGACTTACTAATTGCAGAGAAAAATTTGCTTATTTGTATTTTTTCTTTTCCTTCCATGCACCGCAAACGCAAGCCTATTACAAAAACGGTGGCATTGGGGAGAGAATATCATAATATTTAAGCGCGGTAGGAAAGGGTTAATATATATATATATATATATGTCAGGTTTGAAAAGATTAGCTTCAAAATTAAGGGATTAATAAATAAAAATAGAGCGAACTCTTTACCTTCGCGTAAGGATTTGTGTGTAAATAAGCCTATTTAAAGGTGGAGCGAGCGCTGACGAAGGAGAACGCATACTCGAAAAGGCTTAGATGGTGACTCCTCGTCGAATTACTGTCTATTGTTCTACTCAGTTGCGCGCCAAAGGGCCGCCATGTTGGATTTTATATGATTGAAGCGGAATAAAGAAGTATTTTTTAGAGATGATGCCCTCCTCATTTAACCAGCAGGCCTAGGGCGTGTCATATATGTATATATATATATTACAAAAAATAGTTATAAACCTAAGATAACTATAGTCATGATAGAATGGTCTTAGCCACAGTAGTACTAGAGCAAACTCCTGGCCTTAGGAACCAGGATTGCAGGTTTAAACAATGTTTTTCGGCCAGCCAACCTTCACCTATATACTGCAACAATTCGGCCATGGTAGTCAAGTGGTGATGGCCGAAATTGTCGAGAGATGTATTCAAGTCCTGGTGTCACGGAAGACATGAGGCCGAGGTAGCCTACTGGTCAAGGCGACGGACTCATGGCCGGCGGTTCATGAGTTCCAGGCTAGTATCACAAAAGACCCGCCGTCTGGGGGGAGCGATGCATGTTAAATCTGTCGGGAGCTCAAGCATCCTCCTGTGGTGTGGAAGTTAGAGAGGGGTTTGCCAACTCAGGCAGCGTCCTCGTCACTGGACCATGGTTTAAAATTACGAGGACCGTCACCAAAAGCTCTCGAGTAAATGACTAGTGTGACGTAAATATTCACTACTCACGCCACTGAAAACCTACGTTGACTGAAAAAGTGGGACGTATCACCCATTTTAGCCCAAGCCTTCTAACCAAGGTTAAAATCCAAAGATTTGTAGCCAGTATTAAGAAAGAGCATTGTTAATTTAAATCCAGCGAACTGAAAATCCCCTCTAAAACGATAAGAGATCGATTTTATACTTTTGTTTTACAATATATATCAAATATTTAATCAGTTTTCAATATATATAAATCTGTCATTTAAATAAAGAGCATTTTTAATTGATTAGCCTTTCAATGATGGTTTATTTTCAAATGCGAGCTACTTTTTCAGGTACCTGATAAAATACTTTTGAACAGGAATTCAATTTAGCTTTACATGAATTGTCAAATTAACTCAGTGGAAAGGACTCAAAACTGCACTCCGTTATATGTGTTTTACTTCCCTAAAATTTTGTTGCTACTTCCCTAAAAGCTTTTGTGAATGTTGCAAAAGTTCTGCGTTTAAACACATTATAAACAACAAATTTTTAAAAAAAACACATTTTTTCGAGTTTTGAAAATATTTCTTGCGTACACACGAGAAACAAATCTCATTTGTTCTCTGTAAAGTTCAGGCGGAGAGACCAGTTTTTCATAACATAGCTTAACCGGTAAAGAAAAAAATTCCTTTTACTTCACCGGGAGAGCTTCAGTTGCCTCTCAATTCTGCTTAACTTTTTCGCGTGAGAGGACGGAAAATTTTTTCCTTTTCGGAAAAAATTAAATGCACTTAGTCCAACGTCAAAACATGCGTCACTTTTAATATCATTCAAGTTACATTTTCGAAACGGAAAAAAAAGTATGTATATTTGTCCTATCTAAAATAAATAATCTTCAAAGATTTTGAACAAAGCAATTATACTAGGTATGATTCAAAAGCTTCCGGACCGAGTTATAACTTAAAAAATATTACTAAATAAATTACTAAAACACATCCTCCTTAATCAGCCAATCCCTTGAAAAGATACCCGATGTATTTCCGGGATCCATTTTTAACCATGTCTTTTAACTTCATCTGCAGATAGAAACGACGTGCCGATGTAGGAAATAGGCTGAAGTGGCCAAAGGAAAGACCAGGGGAGTAAGGAGGATGTGGCAAAAGAGTTGTTTTCAATTTTTGAAGAAAGATAGCGACGTGGAGAGATCAGTGTGCAGGAGCATTGACTTGACAAGAACCATGATTGCTCTGCCAAAAATTTAGGTCTTTTCTTTCGGATAGACGTACACAAACGTCACAGGATGTCTACAAAGAGTTCTTTGTTTGCAGAACGTCCTTCAGAGGTATACAATCCCAGATGAACAATGTCCTGGATATCAAAGAACACTTCTATCATGACCTTTCATTTAGAGCGATCTTGGCGGAATCTCTAATTGCGTGGAAATTGTAGTGATTTCCAAGTTGCCGTTGCTCTCGCGTTTTTTATATGATCCGCAATCCATCATTTCTCGTCTCCAGTCACAATTCTGCCAAGTGGAGAAGGATCTTTGTCAACAGCCGCGCCAAGCCTCCCGTCGTTTCTATTCCAATTGCTATTTTGGTCTTCGTTTAACAGCGGGGTACCAAGTGTTCACACCCTCTGCATGTAAAGAGTCGTCTAACAATAGCTTGGTGAGGACTGGAATCAAACTTCAGTGTATTCGTTCAACCTCACCATTTCCTCGAGGAAGGCCTGTTGCTATTTGTAGATGTTGAATGTTTTCTTCAGTATAGAAACCGTTGAATAATTTTGAAGTGAACGCTGAACCACTGTCGGATATAATGTTTATGGGATTGCCAAAGATTTTCTGTTGTAGTCTTAACTTTTCCAAAGTGCTTTCAGCAGACACAGTCTTCCCTATTATAAAAATCATCAATCTGTTTCTTTCCTTCATCCGTCAGTTTTCGAGGCACAGGTTTAGGGGCGTCATTTTTGTCAAATACAGCAACTTGGAGTTCAGCAGCATTTTTTTATATCTTCCACTTCTATAGTGGGATTATCTGATAGATTAAGTTTCACTTTGGCCACAGTTTTCCCTAGTGTGCGGGAACTGTATCATCTAGTACCTTATTGCTGAACTTGTTCTTCTTTACGACGCTTTCTAGTTGCCTGCATTCTTTCTTTTGATATGATTCTAGCCAATATTTTCAAGTCTTCATCTGCCTCTATTTTCTTTTTAGTTACTTCTCTCCGTTTTGAATCACGAACCCTTTCTCGACAGAGAGGGTCTGCATGAAGTTCAGGATTTTCTTTTAACTTTCACCTTTATTTCCTTTTCTCTTTGCGTTGCTCTGTAGTAATTTTAATCAATGTTTATATAAAAAATCAGAATCAATATAAACACAGATATTAAATATATATCAATATCAGAATTAAATATATATCAATATCAGAATTAAATATATATCAATATCAGAATTAAATATATACATCACAGAATTAAATATATATCAATATCAGAATTAAATATATACATCACAGAATTAAATATATATCACCAATCATACATAGCATATATTATTACTCAAGGCATATCAAAATAATGAAATATATTATAAACCACACACAATAAGGCTAGTTGTCAAGTGAGTGAGTGAATAGTAACGTCGCACAGTGGTCAGTTTTCCCGATCTGGCGCACGGAAACCCCAAAAATGAAATTGCGCGGAAATAAAAAAACAACCCACAATTTATGGTCCTCTTGAGTCCCCTAGCCATGTGGTAAACATTTTTTGTCAGTACGCGAATGGAAATTTTCAACAGCCATCGGTATATATCGGGTTTGTTCTTTCTACAAGAAACACTTGCGAGTCTCATTTTTCAGGCGGAAGTTCAATCGTTTGGTCTGGAAAAGATTTCGCAGATTTTAGCGGTTTTTTTAAAAAAAAATACATGCCATAGATAAGTAATTTCTTGATTTGACTTTCAAATTAGGTTCAAGTTCGATTAAAATTTATAAAAACATAACATTTAGCACAGCACATGTAACTCTTACTAACGTATGTTGGTTTTTTGTGTTTAATGGACTGGAACTTTTGGGATTGACACGGATTGATCACAGTAACACTTAAGTCTCATAGAAGAGATATAGACCTTTAATTTAATACCAAATTTAGCTGCTACTTCCTGCAACTCCCATAGTTATGATTTTTTTCAGCGTTGGCCGATAGTATTACTCGGCGTGCCTTATTCGATGTGTGGAACAAAGAACAGGATCCCAAGTGCAAAACTAATACTGTTTTGAGTTTTGTTAGGACTACAACGGACTTTGATAAATATGAGGACCAGCTGCGATTTTAATTTAGAAAAATTGTTAAAAATTTCTGCTCGTTTGTGGGGGGAAAATGGATGAGGTGCCGTAGAAATGAAAAGTTCTTCTCCAAGTTGAATGATGCGTGGTTGTCGGGGAGAGTAAGATTTATACCATCTAAATCAACTCCAGGTCGACCCTCAAAATTATTCGGGGAATGCAAAGCCATGGCAAAGAAGGAAAGAGTACGTCCTCTTCTTGCTTCAACAAACAATCAAGAACTACCGTTTGCAACAAGAATGTCAATGCAAGCAGCTGGAGAAAGAGATGCCTTAATTTTGAAGCAAGTGACTACTGGCTCGCATAGACGAGCTACTCGACTGAAGAAATGCTTAGTCCGACAGCCAGAATCGGCAAAAACAATGACTCCTGACCAAGCCTTGGCTCTTTATGTCCACACCAAAATGTCAAAAGCCCAATATAATAGAATAAAAGAAAATAGCAAAGAGTTCCCCGCTGATATTTACCCCAACTATAATATGCTTATAGAGTCTAAAATTAACTGTTATCCTCCTGGTATCGTCATTGATGAAATATCAGCAGAGGTTCCAATGCAAGCACTTGTTTACCACACCTAATGCAGATAAGCCAAAGTTCAGAAAGATGTTTTAAAACAAATTGATACCCAAAATAGCATTACATCACTGAAGGCGATGTTTAAAGCTGATGCAGGATAGACACCTAAAGGTTCACCAGGGGAATAATTTTATAATTTTAGTCATTTCCATCATTTTTTCCCCATAAAAATATAATATTTCGATATTGTGAAGCAAAAAACTTTAATTATTAGGCTTTTGGTTGAATTTTAGCATGTGTATCATTTTATTATTTTTTTCTCCAAAATTAAATAAGATTTTGTAAAATCGATCCCTAAAAGTGTTTAAAACATCTTTAGAAATATTACAAAAAATTAATTAACACAAAAGAATAAAATTTAAAATTTTTTAAAAAAAAAATTAAATTTGTAAAATTTTGTGAAAAAAATTTGCAAAATTTTATCTCGTATCATTTTCTAAAAAAGAAACGTTATATGAAATGCTAAAATATAATTTTTAAATACATAAAAAAATGCTTAAAGAGTGTCGAGTCCTTTTAAATACTACGTATTAACCTTTATTGTATATGCACATTGTTATGTTTGATTGAATTTGTTTAATATATTATTTTTTTTAACATGCCGCTCTATTTCTTGTATATATTCCCCCCTGTGTCAAATTACTGCTTCTGTTAATATCATTAGATCCTTGTTTAAAAACTAGTTCCCCTCAGCGATCATTTATTCTTGATTAAATTCAAACTTGACATAAACTAGTTAAGACCCTATTCACCTTATTTCTTCGTAAAAAACAAAAGAGAATAACCAATTTACATTAATTACTACGATTATTGATCATTAGATATAATTATGAAGACTTCAAAGCTATAAAATAATTTCCGTGCGCCAGATCGGGAAAACTGACCACTGTGCGTCGCACTGATCAGCTGCACGAGGGCTTTTGGCGACTGTCCGCGTAATTTTGAACCATGGTCAAGTGACGTGGACGACACCTGAGCTGGCACCCCCTCTCCTTACTACCACACGACACCAACGGGAGGACGTTTGATCTCTCGACAAATTTAACATGCATCGCGCCCCTATACGGCGGGCCTTCAGGGGTACTGGGATCGAACTCGTGACACGCTAGCCGTGATCCGATGCCTAGACCGCTTGGCTACCGTGGCCCCAGGCTAGTTGTCAAAGAGTTGCTCCCGCGATTCTAACATCATAATCGCGGGTGCAACCAATTTAAATTAACGTTTATTTTAATCCAACAAACATTATACTCTATGAAACGATTGATTTAAGTTTGCATTTGAGTTCTTCTTACTTCTACTAAGTTTCAAAACGTTAGCACTTTATTTCTGTGAAAGACACAAACTTTTTCATCCTTTGTATAGTGGGTGCAACAAGTAAACAGAGCCTTCTTGTAATCAATGATGCTTAAATAATAACAAGTACTTACATTTTTTTTGGCACATATGAATAAATGAATATTGTCACACTACACTTGTAGCCGGTAAAACTTAACCTCAAACTGTAACAGAGCTGTTTCGTGCCAGTGTTGCTTGGTGTGATTTTGCAGTTTCTACCTATTCTTTCAAATGGTAATATTTCCAAGAGCGCCAGAAATTTAAATATGAAATAAAACCGCAAAAAAAGTTGAATATTAAATTTCGACTTTCATCTTTACACTGATATAAAAAAAAACAACAAATAATGTGATTTAAAAATTAATGTCGAAAATCGTCTATAGCGGAATCACCCTTATATTATTTTTGGAATACTATGTTGTTGAGTGTTCATCAAATATGTTGGAATTTCCAAGAATAGAGTGCCAATATTATGGGGTTCAGGAATTAATCGATGAGTAATTACATTCAAAATCGATTTATTCCCAGATTATGAACCCTGAGGCGTAATGAAATATTTCAGGAGTTAGAATTGTTCCTACCCACGTGGTTTTAAAATAGAACCATCGATTTGTGGATTCGTTGCTAGGGAAAGGGTGCTTTTTGATGCATTTCTCGTTCTGTAAATGTATTTTAGCTAGGCATTCTTAGGTAACATAACAATAGAATCATAAGTTTATTTTAGAAATCAGGTTAGACGCATACTATTCGATTTACTTTTGCCTACTTAAAGAATTCATCATTGAAGGAAAATTTTTATAAGCAATCCGATAAAGATTCGGTGCATTTTTGAAACAAGCTGCTTGAATAATTTATATTGTTATCTAAGAGACGGAAAGTACTGAAAAATCCTTTTCTTTTAATTCCTGGAATAATGAAAGGACATGGTTGATTATTTTAAATTCATGCTGTTTTAGACCGATGGTGGGTTAACAGCCGCGAATTGAGGGATTCTGTCAGGACCACCCCTGATTTTGAAACAGCTGTGTAGAAATTTTCAATTTAATCGTTTCGGGTAAAGAAAGGAATCAAGAGCTTGTTCCATTTTTTTTGCACATGCAAAATTTTGCATAGAAATCTGAATGCTTTCGTACACATGTGTGCAAAATATAATTATGAGAATTTTTTATAAATTATTTAAAAAAATATTTTCATGAAAAAAAGAAATCCTATGCATAAATATGTATAAAAATATTAAAATATGCTTAAATAATTTATATACATGTCTAATAAATTGAAAAAAATTCAGAGTATCGCAAAATTTAAATCATTTTATTAGTAATATATATATATATATATGGGTTTGATAAGATTGATATATCCATTCTCAGAATAGTTCCCTTTTTAAAAGATAGATTATGGTGGGAAAACCATTATATTCATTTATATAATACAACATATCCTCATGGACTGAACACATTATATAATGGCAAAAATGTTTTGCAATGCATACAGCAAAAAGATAACAAAGAATTTTTTTATAATTGTCATAATAATAATATTAATAAAATAGCCAAGAGAAAAAAAGAGGTAAAAGGAATAAAAGAAAAAGTAGAGATTCCAAGGATATTACAGCTAAAATTTATGAATTCTGTAGTGATTTTGAAACTGTTTATAACATTAATCAAATAAAAAATTTCATGTTTGGTTTGAATAAAAAAGAAATCAAACTTTTTAATTATATACTTAGTCACGATAACTTTATAGAATGTCAAGCCTTACATGTTATGAAAGATTTTTGTAATTTCTTAATCAGTAAGTTTAATATATCATTACATGATAATGTTTTAAATTCTACAACTGAATACTGTAACACCCCTTTTCATGAATAAATCCTATAATCATGTAAACTTTACTAAAGTATTTGAGAAGTATATTCAATTTTTCCCAGTAAAAAACATTAACATTAAAAAGGCATTTAAATATAATAAGAAAATTGGTAGATCCATCTTTAACTACAATTCTATTAATTTGCAACATAATAATATTGTATGTAATTGTCATAATTATGTAGATTTCATTGATGAATATCATAAACATGTCATATCTGGTAATTTAAATATTATTAAAGATAAAACTCTCAGAGAATTAATGGTTAAGGGTACTTACTGGCTTTAGAATTATGCGCTCTAATAATAATAAAGCTATTAAAGCACAAATTTCTAAAGATATTAATAACTTAATTACAAAAATAGCAATTAAAATACAACTTTCCTTTCGAAGCATTCACTGAGTTTAAATGCAAAGTTTTGAGTGAGTTACTTAATCTTAACTATAAAACTGATAAAAATATTTCTTATAAAGATATAAAACACCAAATTTCAAATCTTCAAAAAGATTTCATTATTGTATATGTAGATAAAGTTCAGGGCAACTATGCAATCATTTGCAAATGGTTTTATAACTTTATACTTAACAAACAGTTTCAAAACAATAATGCGTTTATTAAATCTAATAGCAGCAATAGAGAAATCAGTAACCGTATTTCAGCTTTTTATAAAAAACTAGATTTATATACAAAGAATATCAATTTTCCTTATATTTTTCTAACACCAAAATTTCATAAGTGTCCAATTAAATTCAGAACTATTACTAATGGTTTTAATACCTATATTACACAACCAGGCAAGGTGTTGCAAAAAGTTATACAACACACTCTAGACAATATCTCAAACTCCATTATTGTAAAGAATAGTAAAGATATTGTTGAGAATATGCAAGGTAAGAGTGTTAAATCTTTGCATAGCTTTGATTTTGAAGACTTATTCAACTCTATTGATATAGAGGATATGATTAAAGTACTTAGAAATGTTTATATTAAATATTCTTTAAATAAATTGATAAACTATGATAAATAATATTATTATACAATTTGTTTTGAAAGAAAATTACATATTTCATAATGACTCATATTATCAACAAATTAAAGGTCTGCCACAGGGTGGCCCAGCTAGTAATAGTCTGGCTAATATCTATTTACACTATTACGAGAATGAAAAAATTGATACAGACTCTTGTTACTTTTTTAGATACATCGATGATCTAATTATTTTCAGTAATAAAGTTGACTTTACTCCTATATTTGATTATTATCCAACCTACCTGTGTGAAACTATTAAAAACCAATTGCAATATAGAGTCAGCAAATTTCCTTGATCTAGAATTAAAAGTTGAAAATAATATGCTAAAAAGTAATATTTTTGATAAAAGAGACTCTTTTGATTTTAATGTTATAAAAATGCCATATTGGAATAGTACCCTTCACATTTCAATTTTTAGAAATATCATTCTAAATTATATAAAAAGAAATAATGATTTAGTATCTGAAGAAGTATTGAGAATTAATAATTATAAAAAATTCTTTCAAAGTTGCCTAGACTATAACTATCCAGCTAATTTTATTTATAAATATATGTCATCAAAGTTATAGCTATTTAATTATTTTTATTTTAAGTATTCATTTCTATTTATTTTATAGTATATAATTTTATTGTTATATTTCTTAATATATTTAGTCTATAGTATATAATATTCTTAATATATGCTTATATTAAGTTTAGTTACTAAAAATATATATAGATGGCGCCTTTATTCTTAGTATTGCTGTGTTTTTTTAATGCAGTGAGTCAGTACATTTGTGGAATCTGTATACATCGGGTAAGATTAGAGTTTCTTTGCTCATTTACATTATTGTTAATTATGGTTATATTCATTATTAACCTCTCTTGCAAATATTTTTGTTTATACATATTTATATTTGTCCATTTCTTCCGGATTCCAATGGTAATTTAATATTGCAATCTCTATTCTATTGCTGTTATATTCACCCACGTGGGTTTTAGGCTTTTGCCTTAGTTTATACTGGAAGCTATTATGTAGAAACAATTTCTGCTGCAGGAGAAGGTTGAGATCTCACAAACATTGTTTAATCCTGTTTCACTGTCCTAAACCAGTGACAGCTCGAGAAATGATAATAGTTTTCCCCTCTAGCTACATTTCTTTTTGGTTTGTCATGGTTCCATGTTCTTGGTTCTTCCGGTCTGATCTTAGGATGCTTGGGATTTATTAGTCTTCTTTTGAATTATTTACTGCTATATATATATATATATATATATATATATATATAAAGAATAATAAAATGAAATAAAACAGCCATTGAGAAAATGAATTGAGAAATTATGATTCATCCAAATCCATGAAACTCTCTTCCACCTATTTATGGTCCGGTCTCAATGTTCCTGAGCCCACTTAAAGCGTAATTGGCAATGACACTTGGTCAACAGAGGCTCACGAGTAGTACGTCAGCTGCACAGTCCTATACTCAACAGTGTCCGCTGAACACTTGCACTTGAACCTGGATTGTACTGGGTTGTCAGCTGAGCCACTATCTGGCGGCGATTTTGCATTACCAAGCGGGGCAATTTCCAATGCCCTTTGTCTTTGATGACGCGTGAACGTCCCACAGCTAGTTGTCTACTTCTGGTTTCACCGTTATTTATCCATTTTGCACTACTAATATCATCAGAACACATACAAACTAACAGTCATGCTGTTTCGGAGATACTCTTTTCGAGTTTCGGGCCATTACAATCTGCCCTCTTTCAAATTTACTTAGACCAGCCGCCTTTCCTTTTATGCACAGAAGTAAATTCAAGAATGATAGCTTACTATCTCCAGCAGCAGTGGAATACCATTCTCTCTCAATGGTGTGGTTTTCACGTCATCTAGATGAGCTCATTGAATAATGTGGAGGGGCTGATAATGTTTTGGCTCGAAGGTCCTTTTGCATGGCTTATCTTTAGTGGCATATCAGGGCTCGAATCTAGTTGGAAGAATAGCTCCTGACACGAGCACAACTATTCGGCTCAGTAGTTGACAGCTCGCGATCGACGGTGTTTCTGTCGGGTCGTGAGTGACACTAAAGACCTTCCACGTATAAAGACTGAGGTAAGTGAAATATGTTGTCTCCCCATTTGCACAGTGGGGAGCTTCGCAGAATAAGTCCCCAGCTCAGATGTCGAGTTTCAAATTACGAGTTCTTTTGTTAATCCTGTGTTGCTTTGCAATGCGATATTAATAAGCAACCCAATTGAAAGCCAGATAGTCCATTTATGTAACAAAAAAATAAAGCTCAATTTTTAAAAAAAAATAATTACGAAATATTATTTGGAAATGAAGAAGCGTCTTTGAAAACTTCCAAAACAGGTAGTTACTGAAAATAAGTTGTTACCTATTCCTTATTGGATCGTTATAATCTCATCAATTAAATATATAAAAAAAGATTGTGCTTCTCTCGTTAAATCGTCAAGAACTCGTTAAATTTAAAGAAAAAGTTGCGCAAAGCACATGATGATTTCTTAGAAGTCTATTTTTTAGATATATCATCAAAAATTGTTGAAAAGCCGCATTACTTTTTTTAAATCTAAGTAAAATGTTGTAATATACAAACATAAGGTAATACTTTTTCATTTTTCCATCGATTTTATAATGAAGGTAGTAATGTGTGTGTGGCGGGGGAAATCTCCGGGAAATCAATTTAAATTTCATATTGCTGTCAAAAACTTTTATCTCATCAAGAATTTCGCTCAGAGAAATACTTTAGACCATTTAGAAATATTTTATGCAAAAAAAAGTTCTATGATATAGATTTTACGAATTTCATACCTAAATTTGATAAGGTACTGTGAACTGAGTGAGAAAAGATAAGATTTGTTCCCTTTTGAAATATGACTAATGTTGGTATAAAAATGTCCCTATCTAAATGAAAAATCCATTGAATATTTTTAAGCAAAAATTAGATTAAAGGAATGCTGATGCACATTAAACTATAAACCAGTACTATACAGTCAAATTAATGTTATTGAGTGTTTCAACAAGCATGGAAGAACATTATTTCAAAAGTCGCCGTAAATTAACACAAACATACTATTGAGTTGAGTAAAAAGTTATTGCGTTTTATATATATATTTATGTTTGTATAAGTCATATATTTATATAAAGTTTAAAGGTCAATCAATGATCTATGTTCCCTTTTGTTCGATGACCTTTTGCCATCGTCCGGCAAATTTCACAATTCCTTATTCATAGAACGAGCGATCTGTCTTTATTTGCGAAAAACTGAATAAAGTGCTGGTTTACAGCTTAATCAGAATTTAACGTGATCCATTCGAGGAGTTTTGAGAAGAGCGAAACAAGTGAAAGTCGGGCAAGAGTACGCTGGGTTGAACGACACATTCCATCCCAAATCCGGGTCGCCAAAGATGTGCGAGATCTCGCTTTGTCGTGATGTAACATTTTCGATTGATGAGATTCTGAGGTTTCCAGATGACAGCCTGGTTAAAACAGTCCAGAGAGAGAGAGAGAGTACACATTTGAAATGATTTTTTGGAGCACAAAAAGCATCACACCCTTTCAATGCCAACACACTGAGAGTACAACTTTTCTCTGATGAAGTTCTGCTTTTTTGAAGTCATTGCTGGCGAATCATCTCCTCAGGTTCAAAACTATTTGAGCACCACATTATTGTAAACAATGTACTTCTCATCAGTAGTTAACATATGTTTCAAACAAGGATTGTTTTCTGCACGTTTCATGAGCATATCGTACATTTTTAATAGTGCCATCAAGTGAGTTTTGAGTTCATGAGCTCCCCCCCCCTTTCCACGCACGCTTGAGTATCATTGTTTCTGGAGGTGGATGTGAACACTTTTTTGACTGATCTTCAAAACCTCTGTCATCTCTCGTGCCGCATAACATGGGTTTGACTGGATCAATGTCTTTATTTTGTCATCATTATTCTGGGTAAATCATCAAAATCAAAATCATCAACGGGGAATTTCTTGAACTAGTTGTGTAGAGCAAGGGTGTCAAAATCAAAGGCTAACTTGGGCCAAATAAATAAGGTTTATGTGGACCACAAAAAAAACTAATATTCATAGAAACGTAGGTTTATAATTAACATACATAAAAGAACAAAAAATGTAATGTTTAATTTCTGACACTTGGCGTCTCTTCTCTGCTACTATCTTTCGTATTTTGGGAGAAATTTTCTTATTTATTTTTTATTGTACGCCGATCTATTGACCGGGTCACTAAAATGTTCCTTGTGGACCACTAGTATGACACCCCTGTTGTAGACCATTGTCATCGTAAACTGTTCGCAATTTTTCACAAGCTTGAAGCGCGTTTTTCCTTTACGGAAGTAAAACAGTGAAATATGAAGAAAATGAACAGTTTGGTGTCCCATATTCTACGTGCTTGTCAGTTTTCCGAAATTGAACGAAATCGCTCAATTTGTTATTTGCAAGGAAGCTATCAATGACGTAACAATTTGCAATATGCTTCAAGTAATTCAGAAACTACACTTACGTCATCTGTTGCCGTAAAGCACAATTACTTTTTAGCTCAACCTAAGTTGGCACTATCAAACCGGTGTACCGATATTTGTTAAAATTTACCGAAACACAACATCCAAGTTTTCCTGAAAATTCGAAAGTCAAATTTATTTTTTTCAAATGATAAAAATTTTTTTTTCTCTTTTTATTTATGAAGTAATTTTATTAAAATTTATTTAAATTCAAATAAAAAGGGAGAAAAAGTATGTTGTATGAATGAACGAGTAATGTTCAACTATCAATTAAGTGTAATTTGAGTGTCAACAAAATTTAAAAAGACAAAAACTAATATTGCTACACCGAGTTATAGATTTTATTATAACGACTGCGAAAATATTAAATTTTCCTATATAAATATCCTCCGCATGCAATAGGATGGATCGTGGTTATATATATGAAGAAAAACAATTATTAATATTAACTTATCTATGCGGAAAATATATTCTATGGAATGGAGGTTAAGAGATAAATATAATTGAAAAAAATAATTTCAATATTTATTATTGTGTGTCACAAAGGAGTTGAATTTTCGAAAAAATGTAAAAAGTCTTACTGTGTGTTTGTTAGATGGTTTTAGAATGAAAAAATATTATTATTTTTGCGATATAAATAATGAAAAACTCTCTCATAATTGGTAAGTGAGTACTGAATAGGGAATAATATAATGCGTACACATTGCAACACGTTTCATAATCCCAATTCCTTTTCCCTATATCGTCGAGTTAGTCCGTTTCAAGCTTTTTCCAGTTTTCCGCTTTATCGTGCTTTACAATTTCGAAAGCAATTATTTTTTATGTAATTCAATACTGTTAAATGTATGCAATGTATGTTTTCTAAAACTATTTAATATACGCATCTTTTCGCAACAAATGTTAGAAAATACTAAAAAGTCTGTTTTTCTATTACAACCATAAAAAAGCACGAATACCTGAACTTCATTATCCTTGTGATAATACATAAAAAATAAATGTTTATTTAATTTCCCCCTTCATCTATATACCGAAGAGCATCTTTTCCGTATGAGTTGGCCTTTAAACTCTGAAAAAATTTTTTCGATCTACCTTATTATATAATATTGTGTATATGTTACCGTTAATGTGAAATCCGTTATTTCATAGAATAACTAGGTATTTAATGGAATAACTGGACAAGTCATTTAAAGTATATAAAATTACTGAATTCTACGATTTAACTATATATTCTATAGAATAACGATTACTTGATTTTTGAAGTAGGAGAAGAACATCACTCGAAAATTCTCTTTGAACCGATTCTAGCTGATTTTCATCAGTTCTGAACCGGTTATAGCTGTTTTACGATGACGTGTGCGTGTGGTTCTGTTTAACTAATGTTAGCAATACGAGCAATAATAAGTTATATCATCTGTTTTTCCTTAATATTTATAAATTAATTATCCGCAATAGGGAAAAATGTATTTTACAAGAGGTTTTAGCTATTTGCTACCAATTAATTTATAAAATAACTTTGAAACTGTTTCTTTTTCACATAAAGGTCTATCATTAGTTATTTTATAGAATAACTGTTAAATTTTTCATCTATTACGTATTTTAACTGATTTGTCTAGTTATTTCGTGAAATACCTCGTTATTCTATGAAATAATTTTATTTATTTATCCAACGCCCGTGTTTGGCTACTTGACCATTTGACGCCTAGCCTCCCAGTACCGACTGACGATGTCGTCAGTCATGAAATTACTGAATTATATGCTTTAACGGTAACATATATATTGAATTTTTAATAAGTACAAAATGCACTTGCATTGATTCAACGCTCGTCAACAGGTGGCGAGGGAGTTTTTTTTTTTTTGATCGGTGGTAAATTCTATACCAAGTTGTTTTCGTCTATGAAATACGACCTATGCTGGACGCAGCAGTTTTTCCCCTAATTTACATTTTATTAAAATGACAAGATTTACGAGTTATATATTGGTACTAACTTATTACACTGTTGATAACATTCACAAAATCAAAAGATTTTGCAACTTCTCGAAGTACTCCGCTCGTAAAAAATAAAATCCATATTTTCTACATTTTCACAACAAAATAAGAGGATGAAAACAATATTACACACATAAGTTATAGACAATGTATATATAATTACTTTCGAGCGTGCACGCGCGCGGAACACGATTATTATGTTTAAACATGCGCAGGAACAGTTTTCCTCTATTGGCCACATAGCACGGTATTTGGTGACGTTTTCTGATTTAACGAAATATAATTTAAGAGTACGAGTTATATAAACAAAATTTTTAAAGTCAATTCCTACTTAGGACAACAACGAAAATTTTTATTTTAGCTACTTTATATATGTATTAATTAGAATTAATATAAATTTCTTTAAACATTTGACAGAATCACAATTTTAAGTGGCAAAATAGAAAGCGATTTTCCATTCTATAAATGGTGTTGGACTATTATTTTTGTTTGTTACTATATATTCATTCATAAATCACATTCTCAGAAATTCGGCCATTCCAGGTAGGATTCGAATCTACGATATTTAGATCAGATGTCCGACGCACTATCCATTGCGCTGCAGGGACACAACAAGTGATTTTCCTTTTTTTATATATGGTGTTAGACTATTATTTTTGCTTGTTACTATTTATTCATCAATTAAATAGAATTAATATTTGAAAAAACTGTATTAACATCAAGCGTCGTCCACTACAGCTTTAAAAATGAATGTGAACTTGAATGGATGAATAAAAAGTATTTTTATTCAAAATTAAAATTAAAGAAAAAATTAAAGTATGATAATATATGTTTCCCTCAAAGAGATGAATGTAAAAAAATAAATTTTTTAAGGAAATATTAAGCAAAACTTACATGTAAAAATGCTAACCAAATGGGAAATAAAGACAATGCATCTTAGTCAAAAATCGCGCGCGTGCAAAATGACGTGTTAATATTGAAGCGTTAACATAGAAACAAAAAACAGTGGCACCACCTAGATCGTTTTATTGTAATTAAACAAAGCAAACGATATCATATTGAAATTAATAAATAAAATTGAAGAGATAAAATAACAAAGAAATATATTTAAAAATCAAACAGAAAGAGTTAAGCTAGCATAGAAATATATTTAAAAATGAATTTACTTGGATAATTCTAAACCAAGCAATTATTGTTAAATTGGTAAAAATTACCTTGTTTTAAATCATTATTAGTAACTAAATCATTGTTTCCTTTTATAAAATTTAAGATAATATTTCTAAAAATAGATAGGTGTATGTTACTACACCAGAATGGCATTTCTATAATGTTAAATCAAAGGAGTATCTTTTATCAAAAATATTACTTATTAATAGATTCTTCTTAACATTTAATTGGAGGTCTAAAAAGTTTGCTGACTGATGATAGTACAACAAGTAGGTGAACCCAACTATTCGGCCAACATGACGGCGAGCATTCTGTCAAGACATCTCCAGTAAAGAAATTCGGGAATCGTCTAATTGGGTATGGTGGTGTCGAAGATTGATCTCTACGTTTGCCTGGTCTCTGGATTGTATCCTGTGGGAATATACCTGAAGATGCAGGTGTAGGCGACCCACCCACAATCATTGCAGGAACTTAAGGATGATTGAGCCCACTCTATGCTCCAACGTGACACAAGGATCCAAATGTGCATTGCAGCTGACGGTGAGAACATGTCAACTAAAGGTATGTGTTTTTTCTTTCTTTCTCAGATCGTTTTTCTCAAGTCACAGTGTTGGAAATCCCGGAAAAACTCCTGTTTGGTTTAACCGTTCTATTCTTTGCACTATTGGCCACAAGGTGTCTTTGTACTAAATCGATGATGTCTTACAACTTTGTAATTCACTTTTTTTATCTACCTCAGTCCGTTTTCGAAATAATTCCGCAGTTTACCACCAGATAAAGTAGTTTACACCACTTTTATGAATACCATTCTGAAGTGAAGATGATGGCAATGCACTGTGTAGTGGACATATTGTATGTACATTTTATAACCCAAGCGTAATACAGCAAATTGGAATAGTTAGAGCACATATCTTTTTCGCGTACGAGTAGATTACATATTCAAAATATTTGAGATACCATAAATTAATGTTCGTAAAGTTTCTCTCGATTTATTTGACGAAAATAATGACTTTATTTTTGTTTTCTATGCATATCTTAAAATTGTTTGTTACTTAATTCTGAATATTTTAATCATAGGTTTCAATCTTTTCCACACAAATTTAACAGCAATTCATTATTTTTCGAAAAATCAATACAGACATTTCGATTAAAACTGCCGAGATTAAGAATTCAAGTTCGAGAAAGCAATAAAGTGATGCGTTCAAATGTTCTGCTTTGTTTTATTGTTTTTAAAATAAAATAATATTTTGTTCTTACTCTGATTTGTGCTCCAGGATATTTATATACTCATTCCATACATACTTGTAATTTTTATCCTTTTAGTGTTTGTTATCATCGAAGAATGATTTTTGACTTCACCTATTCGTGTACGACAAACAACGCTCTTTTTACTCGAATTATGAGAACGTTTTTAAAAAGGACTGTTTCAAACTAATATATTTTCTAGAGAGAGAGAAATAAAGAGTTTAATTAATTTCTCTTATATTCCGTTTCTTTTCATCCCTTTTCACCAGAATTTCCAGTAAGATTATTTATTTGAAAAATTCGCATTTAAAATCGAGGCCTGTAAAAGTAAATGCAGGGAACAATGGCGCGAATCTGCTTTGTATATATTTATTTGCATTACATACATTTAAAACAACATATAACCTCCCGTTTACTGCAGTCAATCCTTAAATAACTGTATAAAATGTTCACAAATACCAAATAAAAAAAGTTAAGGAAATTTTTCTGGCATGAGACATCAAATACATAAATAAAGATTAGAAATATATAAAATATACGCTTTCGGAAATATTTTCGGTATTTAAGTGTTAATTCCGTGACTTTCGATGAATTTCAACACATTAAAGCTATTGTGACGTCGTTACAATGGAGAAAGCGCCTCTATTCATAAACGTTTCCACAGCCGGGGAACACGTGTCTTTGGTGGTATTGTGTTGTATCAGACAGCTGGACCGTCGGCGACGGTGTGTCTGGCGGACACTATGGGCCAGGCATCGCTGCATTATTTTCTATTCATGGGCAGTGATTGTACGTCTTGAATGCTGGCACCTCTGCAGGCGGCGGCGAGGTGTTTGAAGTGCCAGATGTCAGCCGGGAAGCTTTGAGAGGGACCGGACTTTTGTCATCTCTGCACGAATGGATGACGTGCAAGACCGTTGGTGCTGGGTGCAAAACCCTGAGGTCGGCCAATGGGGATTGATGAGGGGCGTGGAGTGAACCCGCCCCTAGAGTTTAAAAGAGTGGACTTCGGAAAGAGAAAGGAGACGACGGAGATCTTTTTTCAGACGGCCGAGACGAGACTAGATCTGTTATTCTGTGATTGCTTCTTTCATTGATTCAGCAAAATTTTCTGGGAATTTTCTCAGCACTGATATTTGAATATTTGGCCAACGACAGAAAAGAAGTGTGCTTTGGATAGGGCGTCAACTGTCTGCGACTTGTGCTGTATTTTTACAGCCTCTTCAACCTAGATTACCCTATTGATTTACCTCCTAACGACTTGGAAATGGCCTCTGACCACCCCTCGGAAATGGAATTTGCCCACAATGCCTCTCTCCCATCCTCCAGATCCTCTACTCCTACCACCAGCAACTGCGAACGGCTCCAATATGCTCACTCTGAATTGAGAAAATTCTCAATTTTATACAGCAACGTGTCTCATACGATCGACTCCATAGCTCCTTATGCCTCAGAAGAAGACCCGGAACTTGCTGACCTCTACACGAGACAAGCCTACCTCTACTCCAGACAAGAACAAGCGGTAAGTGAGTTTAGCTCTCTTCCTCGCTGTACTACCCTGGCTGTCAAATTCACCACACCCCTGTAAACTCACCTACAAAATCTGAAAACATTGATTTCCCTGAACTACCTAAAATTAACAGTAATAAAAGGAAGGAAAGTGAAGATGGATTCATCTCGCCTACTCCTAGACAAACATTTAAAAGACAACTCCTAGATCTCTCAAACTTTAATGTTAATACTAATAATAAATTTAATGGACTTAATGTCAACGAAACGGATATAGCAGGAACTTCTCAACACACAATTAATTTAAAAACACCCGCATCTAGCCCTAATAAAAACACCAGCAAACCGAACTCAAATACAAATAACTCTCTCCCACCCCCGGTTTTCCTAAAAATTGACACTCAATACATGAAACGACTCAAAGCACTCACGGAAATAATCCCAACCCTCCGCAGCAGAAAATCAGGTGAACTCATAAGGCTCTACACTAATAATTACGACGACTACCGCACCCTAAATGATGCAGTCGAAAAACTAAAGTATGAATTTTTTGTAATTAAACCCCAACATGAAAGGCCAATTAAGGTCGTCTTAAAAGGACTCCCCAAGGACACTAAAACCGATGACATACATGAAAACCTTACCGAACTCGGCTACACAATAGAAAAGGTCACTCAACTAATTGGACGAATCACGAAACAGGAACTTGCAGTCTTTCTAATAACTCTCCCCCGAAATCTACAAAATTTAAAAATCTTTCACCTAACGCATCTTTGCTACCTAATGATAAGAGTTGAAGGGTACAATGGCAAAGGGGTTACCCAATGCTATTCATGTAACACCTTCCATCATACGGCCGAAAACTGCCACTTTATCCCACGATGCCTGAAATGCGGCGAAGCACATCAAACTCGCGAATGTGCAATCAAAAGAGTAGAGAAAACCTACTGCATTAACTGTCATGTGTACGGACACATGGCAAATTATACTAAATGCCCTCTCTACCCTAAACCTCGCAAAGGTTCCAACATCACACCTAACAATTACTCCTCTGCGGTTGATAGCCTAATAAGACCCAACACTACATATGCTCAAGCTTCAATTAACACTAAAACCTCTAACTCTAAAAACCCACACCAGATCCCGACACACTTAAGAAGAATTCCTGCTACATCCTCTCAAAATCAGGCCAATCAAGTTGTTAGACAACAATCAATCAATAATATTAGCGAAGATGAAAATACCCCTCAAGCAATTATTCTCAAAACACTACAACAAACAATCCAAGCCCTTACTACTCTTACGCAGCAAATCGCAACTATTTCTTTTAATAATCCAACTCCTCAAACCAAAAAAACAAACAAAAATAAATTAACTAAACAAGAATTACACGCCCTATTAGAGGCTTATCTTAATAATGATGAATAAATACAACTTGATTGGTCTTAAACTTTGCTCATGGAATGCAAACGGCATACTTAATAAAATTATGGAATTTAAAATTTCCGTAGAGAAGTACTCTCCCGATCTTATTCTTATGCAAGAAACACATCTGAGACCTAAACACAACATCAACATTCCAAATTACATTTGCTACCGCAACGACCTCATCACGGACGGACACGCTCACGGTGGTACTTTAATTCTTATTAAACGAAATATCCCACACTATAACTTACCCAATCCTACACTCCAGCACATCGAGGCCACAATTGTTGTTCTCACTCCTCCTAATCTCAACCCAATATCAATTATTTCTGTCTACGTCCCGCACCGCGCGGACGATAGAATGTTCACATTAGACTTCGAACAATTACTTCAGACCAATAGTAATTGTGTGATCTTTGGTGATCTGAACGCCACACACAATGAGTGGAACTGCTCAATCAACTCCATCCGAGGAAAGCAATTAAAAACTTTCACGGACCTTCTTAATCTTACAATCGCATACCCCGACACCCCTACCCGGTACGGCTACGGGACTGCAAATACCTTAGACATAGCCATTATTAATAACTTTAACTACCCATTCACAATAGATTCCATCCCTGAACTTTCCTCGGATCACAACCCTGTATTTTTAAATTTCACTCTTTCCTCACCATTTCACAATGACAATTCTAGAGCAGTTACCACCTGTTGGACAAAATTCCGTAAAAATTTAATTAATTCTATTCACCTGTCTGATTTTAAAAACATTCGTAATCCCGATGTGCTCGAATCCAAAATCTCTCTTCTCTCCGCTACCGTGAGCTCCGCCCACCAGCAAGCCTCTAAACCAGTAGAAAACAAGAAACACCCTTTCACTCCTAATCACATCCAAGAATTAATTTACTCTAAAAATAAAGCTAAAAGAGCTTACAATAAAACCTTAAATCCTACACACAGAACTAATTACTACAGATTACAAGCACAACTCAAAAAAGCACTCAAAAAACACTCTCAGCAAACCTGGAACAATAAACTTGAAGCACTCAATACAACCGACAATAGCCTATGGCAGAGTCAGAAATTCTTCCGTAAAAAGCGCACTAACATTCCTAACCTCACAAGCTCCTCTGGCATTGCCAACAGCGATGAACAGAAGGCGAACCTACTTGCTGCTACTCTTAAAAATAACTTCTCGGAAAATATTAGGCCTGATGGTGAATACCCTATCGATAATAAGATCAGTAATACGCTAGAAAATTTCTTCTCTCACCCCCCGCCTCTCCCCATCACCCCAACTAACCCAGATGAAATTATTAAATACATTAAAAATCTTTCTAATAACAAAGCCCCAGGAAAAGACAATATTTCTAACAAAATGGTTAAGAACTTCCCTCTCAAAATTATTCTATTATTTACCTTTTTAATTAACAAGATTCTTTTTCTTAGACACTTTCCTAACAACTGGAAAAGTGCAATAGTATTTCCAATCTTAAAACCAAATAAAAAAAGTCACTCCCCAGAAAGTTATCGTCCCATCTCCCTATTAAGTATCTTAAGTAAAATTACCGAGCATATAATTCTCAATAGATTAAATACATTCACTAACAATAACAATTTTATTAATCCAAATCAATATGGTTTCACCAGGCATCTCTCCACTTATCACCCGCTGCTCAGATTGACTGAAAAGATCTCTTCTGGATTTCAGAGAGGCAGGTCCACTGGGGCTGTCTTTCTGGACATTCAGAAGGCCTTTGACAGGGTCTGGGTCAGCGGTCTCATTTATAAACTTATAACTAACAATTTCCCACCTGCTTTAATACATCTAATTAATTCGTACCTTGTAAATAGATCCTTTAATGTTAAAGTCAATAATACTCTTTCCTCTACTATTTTTATCAAGTACGGTGTTCCACAAGGAAGCCTACTTGGCCCATTATTATTCAATATATATATAAATGACATCCCTACTCACAAACTAACCATCACTAATATTTATGCGGATGACACTGCCATATCTGCTACCTTTAAAAATCATGACACTATTACAAAAGCTCTTAACGCACATCTACACCTACTCGAGAACTACTTTAACACCTGGAAAATTAAAATTAACATAGACAAAACAATAGCAGTACTCTTCACTAGGAGGAGGAAGCCTTGCACACCTCCTACCCTGTATACCACACCACTACACTGGTCTCAGAGTACGAAATACCTAGGACTAATCCTAGAGAAAAATCTGACATGGAAACAACACATCACACATGCGCGTGATAAATTCCGGAACGCAGTACGCTCAATTTACCCCTTAATTTGCCGGAATTCTCATTTGAACCTAAGGAACAAAGTACTTCTCTACACTGCCGTTTTGCGGCCCATTTTAACTTATGGTTGTCCTGTGTGGGGATACGCAGCAGATTCTAACATCAACCTTTTAAATTCAGCCCAAAACTCCCTCATTAGAACCATTACCAAAATTTGTAGATACACCAAAAATAAAGAAATTTATAAAGTTCTCAAAATTCCTATATTTAAAGTTCACATACAAAATCTAGCCATAAAGTTTTTCGACAATTTACCTAACATCAATAATACTAATATCTTAAACCTAGAAAACTACAATCCTAATATCAATAGTAAGAGACCCAGAAGAATTTACTGGACTCCTACAATCCCCCTTAAATTAGTTTAGAGGATCATTCCTTTTTGCGAATGATCCCCTCCTATCAAAATTTTTCGCATTATCACACGTATCTCCCTGCTCATTTACTTTAATTTCTCAATGAACCACACAGGCAACCAACTTCTTTTCATGCTTATTTTTAATTCTTTTTAATTATCTCTCCGACGCCAGGACAGCGTATGGAGTGCTATCTCACTAATCCCCTTTCAGCAATAACAGACGAGCTCCTCGTCCGTTAGCAAGAACCAATTAATCTTACCCAGTTCCATCTATCACCCAGCTTAACCACAACTACCTTCTACATCTATCACAATTTTCCAGGACTCAAATTCCATTAAGGCCTAACAACTATAAGAGCACAATACAACCAGTATGGGACGGAGGAACGCTCCGCGTTCCAGTTTCCCAATGATGATCAGCGTC